>JAOPJW010000929.1:25419858-25432060 GCA_027122535.1 Octopus maya | reverse complement strand
GGTGGTCGATACGATCGACTTGCTCCCTTCCCATGAAATTGCTGTCCTTGTGCTACAATTTCCAACTAATATTTAACTGACATTCAAGCAACTGGAAAATATTCATCTTGTTTTGTAGGCATACAGACTTGAACGACAAGGAGAAAAGGAACGTTTCCGTCCATTTGAAGAGTTAGCAAATCATAAACTGCTTTGGCATGGATCTCGAGTTACCAACTTTGCTGGTATTTTGTCACAAGGTCTGCGAGTAGCACCCCCAGAAGCACCAGTGGTAAGTTATCTAAATACATTTTGTCTGTAATATAGGTTGAATATGCCATGGAAAACAGACATTAAATAATAATAATAATGATGAATGTTTATCTCTTTGCAGACTGGTTATATGTTTGGTAAAGGCATTTATTTTGCTGATATGGTATCCAAAAGTGCAAACTATTGTCACACAAGCAAAAATGATCCAGTGGGTTTGATACTTCTGTGTGATGTTGCCCTAGGAAGCATGTAAGAGATATTTACATTACATTATAATATTGTTTTAAAATTATGTCATGCTAATAAGATTGTTTTATTAGTGGCAAAGCTGTTTATTTCTTGAAAGATTAGTGTTTAGGATCAACTTGATAAAATGATCATTTTTGGTTACTTTGGTTTAGTTTTGATTTTTTTTAAATTGTGAGTTTGATACCGAGTGACCATTTTGTTCTTGAACAAGACACTTTTTTTTTCAAAGGGCCAGCCTTGTCACATTCTTTGTCTTAAGGGTGTGCATGTTTGTAGAGTGCTCTGCCACTTACACATAAATTTCATGAGCAGGCTGTTCTTGGGACCTTTGTCAGAACCGATGGAGAGCCAGTTTTTTTTCTTTTTGATATTGCCAGATGTTAGTTAATGTTTAGATAATGTAATATATTTGATGGCATGAAAGACACCATTTCCGGAAAAGTGTCTCAAAAATTCACCCCAGATCCTAGATGGAAAGCTGGGCCTATGTCACATTCCTTAGTGCACTAAAAGCGTTTTTTTTCTTGAATATGTGCTGCTGAAATTACTGTGTCTCTGATATGCACTGGTACTAGTGCCGCATAAGAAGCACTAGTACTGGTGCCATGTAAAAAGCATCTAGTATACTCTGTTAAGTGGTTGGCATTAGGAAGGGCATCCAACTGTAGAAACTATGCCAAAATAGACAGCGGAACCTGGTGTGGATCTTGGCCTTTCCAGCTTCTGTCAGAACATCCAACCCATGCCAGCATGAAAAACAACATTGAATGATGATGTTGATCTTTTATGCCATCAAATTCAGTAAATAAAGACATGTAATACAGTGTTATACCTTGAAATGTCTCTCTTTTTAAATTTAGTGCTTGCATATTGAATTAATTGGAAAGTTATTTTTGTATCTTTGTAGAAAAGAAAATTGGGTGGCATTTTATTTATTTACTTAGAATACTTTTAGAGATACTTCTTCTGTACATATGGCGTTACAAATTTCTAGACAAGGGGTATTACAAAACATAGCCTGACTCTTGAGTAAAAACGTTTTTTTTTTTTTTTTGATGAGTTGATATAAATATAACTGCTTTAACAATTTGTACAAATTTTAGAACGTGGTCTGTTGTTGAATAATATATAAAAAAATTTGTTTCCAATTTTGTTGCAGGTATGAGCTAACATCTGCTAATTATGTAACATCTTTGCCAAAGGGCAAACACAGCACTAAAGGTAAGAGACTTTCTGCATGAGTATTTGCTGGACAATTATTGTAGCACAGTTGTCACATTTCCCTTCTGCTATTGAGTGCTTATACTTACACCCCATTCACATGTCTGCCCTTTCTTTTGCAGGATGTGGTAGGACAGTTCCTGATCCTACTGGTCGACAGATGGTTGATGGTGTTGAAGTCCCAATGGGCAAAGGTGTTCCATCAGATATCAACAACTCAAGTCTTTTGTACAATGAGTATCCTTCATCTAATTGTTCAAAGTTTTTCTTAAATAATATTTTTTTGTTAACCTATCATCATCGTCCTCAACATCTGTTTTCCATGCAGGTATGGGTTGGACGGTTTGGCAGGAGCTGGCAAGCCAGAGGACTATGCTAAGCTCTGTTGTCTGCTTCAGCATGTTTTCTGTGGCTGGATGCCCTGCCTAACATTACCCACTTTACAGAGTGTACTCATTGCTTTTTTCGTGACACCATCGCTATAGTTTGCATGTGTGTTCTTATCTATTCCCTTTCTGCACATCAAACATAACCATTTCCCAGATGCTAGTAGAGTTCTCTTTTCTGTCATAGCCCCATAAAGAGAGTATCAGGGCTTTCTTTGTCTTGACACAAACCTAAACATCTCATTGAATCTAATTCTTTTTCTAATTGACCCTTCTGTAACTCTCTTTATCACTTTTATAATTTTCTCTCTCTTCTTTCTCTGTCGCACACACACAATGCACATGGGGCTTAAGTATTTAATTGGTTATATATAATACATGTTTTTAACTCATGGGGTAACATGTATTATATATTCTGTAAGAGTACACATGTACATGTAAGCATAGACGTTTTTGTAAATGACTATTTGATGGTATTATAAGACACACTTTCTTTTCAAAAATCACCCTGGATCTCATATGCGAAGTTGGGCCTCCCATAAGCATTAATGCTCTAAAACTTGTTTTCCCTTGAATATGTGCCGTTGAAATTAAGAGGTGCCTGAAATACCCATGTGTCTTTTATGCCATCAGATACAGTATATATTTTTATTTCTGCTTTCCATTGTAACTGTTAGTATTTTGACAATTTTTATGCTATTTCACCTTAACCACATCACTAGATATATTGTGTACGATGTTGCTCAAGTGAAAATCAAATATTTGCTTAGATTGAGGTTTAACTACAGATGGTGAATGTGCCTTTACAGTGATGAAACCGAAAGAGAGAGACTGAATGAAAGCTACAGAACTGATGACACCTTTTATCTACTTTGTTTTAATCTGTGATTTCTAATAAAAAAAAACTCCTTTTTCTCTGCCTTTGATGACACAGCTGTCTAGCACCGTTGACATAGACTGCTTTCTCATTTGTTCTTACTCCATGATGGCAACTATTATGTTAAATCTCATTTGTGTTTCACATACTACATAAAACACTATTTTATACAGGATTTTACTAAATTTTTTATCTGATTTTTAGTTAGTATTTTCCTATTTGTTGAATGTTTTCCCCACCTCTCCAAACATGTGACTTATTTACTCTTATTGTTAAAAACTAGTGATAGTGAAAATTTATCCAATAAATAATCAACTATTTTCTAATTTCAAAGTAATTATTAGTTTATGTTCACCTTTCTGATTCATTCTTCTATTTCATATTGTTGATCATAAAATATATTAACTCATGGATGTGGCAGAAATAAATTCATATTTTCCACCACTTTAAACACCTTTGTGATTTTAGATTAATTGCTGCTAATCTTTAACCCTTTAGTATTAAGATTACTTTGTCAGATTTAATGCCTGTTTATCCATGTTTTTTTTTTAATTAATCCTACATTATCTCATGGTTTTGAGATTTCAATGATGTGATTGCTCATTTTTAGAATGACATTGTAAGGGACACATAAAAGGCTGAATCTGGCTGGTTTAAACATAAAACAGATGGAATATGTGGGCCAGGTATGGCCAGTTAAGATGCTAAAGGGTTAAAATTTTTCATTTTGTTCTAATGAATTTTTGAATAAACCTTCTTTGGAAGCATTACATCTATTTATAGACACAGAAAAAATAAGTTCCTTTCAGTTGATTTTGTTTTAAATGTTACATCTCTCAACTCTTTATTTTCATTATTTTTGTTTTTAGCACATTCCAAATTAATCTAATAATCATTGCTGAGTTGAGAGTTGATAATTATAATTGAAGTAATGAAATTATATTAAAGACAGTTTGTAAAATTAATGAAATCTTTGGACTGATATCATCCCAGGTGACATTCATTCTCTAATGAAATATTTGATCTTGATACTCTAATAAATGAATTGGAAAAGGATAAGGTTTATTTAACTTTCTCCAATGAATAATTTTTTCCCTTGTTTTAATTTTAGTACCATTTTTCATGGGGAGGAAAGGTACTGTTGAGTTCTTTATCCAAGTATTGGACATTGTTATTAAAAACAAAAATGAAGTATTACTGTTAGGTCGAATGTCTTATTCAGAAGATCGTTATATTTCTTCATAACTTTCATAGAATTCGTTTTGATTTCTTTTTTCTTGTCTTCAAAATATTCCTTAAAATGTTTCCTTTTGTGGATAATTCCTTGACATAACTTGGATACATTTCTACCATTAGATAAATTTACTTCAAGATATCACCAGCCCCCAAAAATCATTTACTTTAAAAATGTGCTTATTTTAAAAAGTAGCCATGTGAATTTTTTTTTTCCATTCCAACTGTGCCTCATTGTAAATTTATCCAACTTTCTAATATTGTTTAAAACCCATTTATATTCAGATTTTCCTTGATTATTTCTTCCTCCCTCATTTCATTTTCATTTGACCATTTTCTTCTATGCAAGTTGTTTTTATTTTTTTACATTTTTACTTGAAAGTATTAGAGATGAATTTTCTTGTTAATACTGCTAAAAGCTTTCTTGTTGGCCATTCTGTGATTATGTTTATTTTTGACATCATATCACTTAATCCCTTATGTTCACCTTTTTATATTTTATAATCATATGAAACATCAGGAAATTGTTGTATAATGTGTATTCTCATAGTTAAACAAACAACATAACCATTTATTCATGACTTTACTTGACTTCTGCTATTGCGTGTGGTTGACAAAGAATTTATGCTACCAGTGCTGAATTTTTCAGGCTGCTGCTAGCTGTCAAAATGCTGCTGCACACTTCTGCAGTGGTCACCACAACTAGTGAAAGGGAAGTCGTTTTTGAAAAATAATTTTATATCATGCATGGGTTGTATGAAATTGATAATAAAGAATTTCTGTTGTAATAAAAAAAAAAATTGTTTATTATATTTTATTTTTTTAGATTTTTTTTTTGGAATAATTATAAAATTTTTGCTGGAAATATATTACTTAGAGAAGTAACCACAAAGTTTTAACATTTATTGTGCAACCAAGCATACAACTATGGAAATACATTTCTTCAAATACCATTGGATACTACTGTATAGGATGTTATTTGGGTACATAACCATTTACCAGTAGAAGCTGGTGGAATATCATGTAACATTGGTTTTATTTTTTATCTTGTTTCAGTCATTAGACTGCAGCCATGCTGGAGCACCACCTTGAGAAATTTTTAGTCAAATGAATCAACCCTTTTTTATTTTTAAGTCTGGTACTTATTCTATCAATCTCTTTTGTTGAGTTGCTAAGTTATGAAGACGTAAACGCATGCACACACACACAAATATCTCCTGGGCTTTTTCCAGTTTCCGTCTACCACATCCATTCATGAGGCCTTGGTTGTCCTAAAGCCATTGTAGAAGACATTTGCCTAAGGCACCATGCAATGGAACTGAACCTGAAGCCATGTGGTTGAAACACAAACTTCTTGACCACAAAATTAAATATTTACCCTGTACAATTCAAATATTGGTGTGGGCTTCGAGAGGTAACTGGAGGCTGTTGGTTAATTTGGGATTAGAATTGGCTGACAATTGTTTAAAAGAAGCTTTTTAAGAATTTTTCTTTGGTGAGTTGAGTATTCCAGCAATAAGTTAGATATTTCTACAATACACAAATATTTGAATTTTTTTTTACACAATTCCTAATAAAAGTATTATAGGATTTTTTTAAACATCAAATGGTTATGAGGGTCAACCTAAGAAAGATAGGGATCAAAAGGGTCCATAGGGAAAAAATGGTTGAGAACCACTGTTCTAATGCAAGAAATATTTCCAAAAATATTGTTTATAAACTACTTTTAATTTAATTATGTAAATCAGCAAGCTAATTAAAACTTTGTCAATGTGGATGACAACATAACAGTTTCGTGAATTTTTAAAGAAATCTCTTCTGTGGTTGCACAATTTTGTGAGATCTTTATACCAAGTAATTATTTCAATACATGTGTTGTAAAATGACATTATTATTCCTTTAACCCTCCTTTTGTTACCATACTTCTGTTGAAATACACTGGTTTTTGTTTCACTTAATTTTGAAAATACAGAATAATTTAGTTGAAATAATTGTCATTATTAAGCTGGTGTTTGAAACATAAATTTTGATAAAAGGTTTTAATTTGAGGCACAAGAAGTTTATACTAAAAGACCAAGGACAGTCTCAAGTGAGTTGGTATCAAAGGCTTAAAAACTGGATGATTAATAATGTCTAATAATTGATATATAAAATTTTTATCAACAGATTTCTTATTGAAAACTTCTCAATGATAATTCTGACATCCTCACCTATTTCTTTTTTATATCTTGAGCTATTTGTTAATGTGATTTTTATATACACAAGAAAAACAGTTTAACATTAAACTAAAAATCGTTCAGTATTTTTTAAAGAGTACATGTTTATTAAACTTTTACAAACAGAGGTGTGACAATGACTTCAAACTTTCAATCTACTAGCCTTCATCATGTATGTATATGATCCAGTTCTATGAACCTGATGAATTATGTTTGTTTTGCAAGCCTTTGAAGCTCTCTAAGTTGCATAGACCTGAACCAGACTTTTGTTAAATAATATATGTAACTCCTACCAAACATGTTGAGTGCCACTTGTCTTCTTTGTTTGTCCACTTATATACTATCATCATTATCATCGTTTAATTTCATACTTCCATGCTGGCATGGGTTGGATGGTTTGACAGGAGCTGTACAGGGCGAAGACTGCACCAGACTTCTGTGTCTGTTTTGACATGGTTTTTAGAGCTGGATGCCCTTTTTATGTCATGGAAACTGAGTAGCTGGTCCCACAGCAGGGTCCAGAAGTTATTAAATTTTACCCTTTTAGCACAAATTACTTTATCATCTTAGGTATACTTTTCCACTTCAGTTGTACACACAAGAACTGAAACATTGGCTACCAAATTGGATGGTTTTGAAATGTTAAAACATATTTATCTAGGTACATGCATGGCTGTGTGGTAAGAAGTTTGCTTCTCAGCCGCATGGTTCTAGGTTCAGTTCTACTGTGTGGCACCTTGGGCAAGTGTCTTCTATAGCATTGAGCCAACCAAGGCCTTGTGAATAGATTTGGTAGAAGGAAACTGAAAGAAACCTGTCATATATGTCTTTTTGTCACTTGACAAACTGTGTTGGTGTGTTTATGTCCCTGTAACTTAATGGTTCAGCAAAAAAGACCAACAGAGTAAGCACCAGGCTTTGAAAAAAAGTAAGCCCGGCGATTAATTTATTTGACTAAAAAATTTCAAGGCAATGCTCCAGCATGGCTGCAGCCTAATGACTGAAACAAGTAAAAAATGAAAGAGAAGATCTTAGTATTTATTTATGAAAAATTAAAATAAAAAGTTTTAAAAAAACATTTAATATGAAAAAAAAAAGGGTGGTTGATCAAGCAGACCTATTATTAGGCATTCTTGCCATGACCATCCAGTCTTTTCTGCAGATTGAGAGTCCTTCTCTTGTTTTAGACAGTAGGATATGATTTGAGGGTGTTCTGCTGCTATTTCTTGCAAGTTGAGGGACTACGTAAGATACTCTCTCACTGGCTCGATTAGTTGAAGGTTGTGTTGAGACTCGGGTCAACACCGATCGAGATATATAGTCAAAAATGCCCCAACTATAGACATCCTGTCTTATTTTCAAGCATAGTGTACCAAGGAATACATTATATAAAGTACCATTAGTTTTAAGGCCGCGATATATGACTTTAGGGAAATTTTGCTGCTATTTCTAGCAGATCGAACACAACATCGTTGAGGTTAAATTTATCTTCTGTAGAACATCTTCGGCAAGTATTTCCTCTCTCTCTTATAATAATGTTTGAGTCAGTTGTAGGTTGCATTGAGTTATAAAGTGGAGTTATCTGCCGCTAGATGTCACCTCCTGCCAACATGGCGTCACCAAGTGCGGGCAATTCGGATGTCGATGCTGGTAACAAATTACGTTTTTCTTATTTTAACTCAATAATTCATTAGTTTTCCCTTTTTACAATAATTCAATCCAGAAAAAAATACTAGAAAAATATTTGATTTGCGTTTATCAACTTCCAATTAGCAGCTAAACACAAGTTTTATCGACAGCATGGAAGTTGTCAGCTGTCTCTAATAAAAATACAAGAAATTAACAAAACATTTTAAAGACTTTCTCTTTTCCTGATAGTTTTTTTCTGCTTCCCTTCTTAATATCTTTTAATTAATTTAATTAACTTTAGCCTACTTGCCTTGTTTAATAGTCTCTAGTTGTATTTCGTCCAGCTATTCAGTTATAATGTTATGTGTTTATTCAAATGGAAGATTTCACGAACTCGTTCACTTATGTTTCCTCGATCAGTGACATTTTTAGCAATCTATATTATTCGATCTTTCTCTTTTTCTGTTTCCCCTCGTTGCATTATTTAAAGCATACCTCAACCCCGACTGTCTTTATTTAGCAGTTTATCCATTTAGTCAGAGGTTATCGTGGAATCTAGAGACACTTATACATACACCTGTATTATAAAAGCCAAGATTACCGCTGATTCCAACTCTATGGAAGATTTGAGCTTGGAACTTCTAGCCAAAGAGAGACACTCTAATAATAATTACAGTGTTTCCACGACTCATAACCGGATGCTGTTATATATTCCACCGAACATATTTTCAACTATTTGGATTGCGCCAGTTTTGTAAAACGGTTCTGTTTGGAATCCCAATGTTTCACAATATACCAACTCGACCTCTCGGTCAGTAAGCGGTCGCCTCGTTCACTCTTCCATTTGTGATTTAGCTATAATAAATATGTTTTAAAATCTCCATTTGGTTTGATTTTCTCCCGGATTTTATACACAGTAGATTTATACACAAGCTTGTTTATAACTACTCTTATAAACTTTACTCTGTATTTTGTATGTTTTTTTTTTAATGCTTTTATTACTAGTTTTAAAGAAATCCAAAGTAAAACTTTTTTTCTTAGACGTCAGCTATAGTTTCTAATACCAATGACGCAGTTATCAACTTGTCCTTTCTTCTGACACGTCTGCTGCAATACAGAATCGAACTGATTTTCTTTTCTATTAAAAGCAGTTGTTTCTCTTTTAATTATTGTTCCTTAACCCAAATGACATTTTTTTTTTTTTTTTTTGAAACCATGTTACTGAATAACAGCTACCAACATTTGTCTTTCTCTCATGCACATATAAAAATATTTTCATCACTTTTAACAAGAATTGAGTCTGTAACCCTTTGCCTGTTCAAAACATTTTTATAAGTTTGTCCGAAACGTCAGTACTTGTTTTTTTAGACTTTGAGTTAGCCATTGTTTCATACGTTCTAAGCAATATAAAACTTTCCTTTCATAAGCCCCAAGTTGCTCTAGTGGGTGAAACAGATTGGGAATGTGTATCATATAAAACGCATGGACACCAGAGTAATATGTCCTGTTAATCAAATGTGATGCACAGGGACAGACAAAGGGTTGATTACAGTAAACGTAATATTGATTTCTTAAATTGATATGAAACCCAGTATTTGTTTAAAGATAAATATAATATTAACAAACCTAACTTCATCCAGTTTCTCCCATTCTCATCCTTTGTAAGAAGTCACATCTGTAATTTTTAAATCAATATATATAAAAGATCATATAATGTAAATTCATGTTGTTTCACCCCAGGTAAAATTTGATTGAGCAGAGCTATGGTAAAACATTCCGCTTGTGACTATCCCATCTTTAACAAACCTATTATATTTGGGCTGACATTATCCAAAGAGCTCAACTTTTCAAAGACTGGGGAATTTTGGCTATTATTTTTAGCACATCGAGGGGGCCTCATAATTGCTTCAATGGCTTTTTAGTACCAGTAAGCAGGTACTGCATTATATTCTTACTTGGACAAAAATTCTAGAAGGCTTAACTTCAAAAAATGGGGTTAATTTAAAGGATTTGATGTAGTTTCTGTATATTGAACCTTAAAGTGAGATTTTAAGTTGTTGCTGAACATTTCAAATGTTACTGTTTAGCTTTTGATGGCAAGTGCTGTCAAGAAAGGGTAGTTCCATGTTGCCTCCAAAAAGAAGACCTTCCAGTTCCTTTGCAAACATCCAGTCACCAACACACTACATCCACTGGCACACTGATACACTATATATATTGCCATTCTAAATACTCTATTGTGGCTGCAAGAATTCTGTCTTCATTGAACGAGCAACTGGTGTATCAATATTTGACTAAACCCACCTCTTCTCTTCTCAGCTTCCAGATCCTTTTAAAAAAACCTTTGCCTGTCTAATTTTTCTTTCTCAATATGTGCCCCCCTTCTCTCCTTTCACATATGTGCCCCCCTTCTCTCCTTTCACATATGTGCCCCCCTTCTCTCCTTTCACCTATGTGCCCCCCTTCTCTCCTTTCACCTATGTGCCCCGCTTCTCTCCTTTCTCCTATGTGCCCCTCCCCTCTCTCCTTTCATATATTCCTTGTGCGACATCAGACCAGAACATCAATGTGACTATTAATTGCATTGCTTCCACATGTCTGCAAAAGACTGGAATAGCTATGGGCATTACCCTACCTCCTCCTCAATGAAAAAAAAACATAAAAAGGCATGTGTCCATAACTTTTATATATCTAGGTAAGCTATCTGTCTCAATCTACTTTATACATTAGTCTTATTTCATTTTAAAATAACGTTTGTCACTTTTGAACATGTCTCAAGATTATTAAAATACTGGCTGGCCTCGTGCCGTCAAAACTGACGGCTAATTGTAGTATTTTATGTGTAAATATGGTTGGTAAATCAAATTAATGCACTTGTCACTGTTATCCAGTGGTTTTCTTTTGAGATGTGACATCAATCATCGTTTGTTACTGAAAGAACGAACGCTAGTTCACACATACAAACAATTACATACTTCCCTTGTTCACGCACGCACATATACTCGTACAGAGTTGAAACACTGTTTGATTTTTCTTTTCAGCATTGAATGTTTACCATCCCACTTCCATTGCACACACACGTACTCACAGAGTTGAAACGGTCCCACTGCTTATTTGCCATCATCCCTTCCTTTCTCATTGATATGTTGTGACAGAGAAAACCACAAGAGTATTATTATAGTAGATATTAGAAAGTGAACAATGTTTTGTTTAACAGACTGTGAGCAGACATTGATGAGTTATGAAAAATTGGACAGATCATCTCCTGACTTATGGCCTGAACAAAGTAAGTATGTTTATGTTTGTGTGTCTATAAACAAAGTATTTTACTTCATGTTTTAACTATTTGGGGATTAAGATACCATATTGATTTTATTAAGAGTGTGTAGATACATTGTTCTCTTAGTTCTGTAAAACTATTTTGTTGTCCCATATATGTTGTTAATCACGTGACTCTTCTGAATTATTTGCTGTCATCTTAATCAGTTTATGATGCAGTATTTGTTATCTTTAGAGAAAACTTTGCATCGTTGATAAAGCTGTGTAACAGTTCCTCCCTTGTTTGTTGTGTTCAGAAGCTTCACTCAATTCTTCCTCTTGAATACACTTACAGCATTGCAGTAGTAGCTCGCTAAAGATGTTTAACCATCAGTCTTGCTACATCCACATGGGTCAGTGGTTAGAGCATTGGGCTCACAATCATGAGGTAGTGAGTTCAATTCCTGGACTGGGCTGTATGTTGTATTGTTGAGCCAGACACTTTATTTCGTGTTACTCCAGAGATGAGTTGCGATGTCACTAGTGCCATTTGCCTTTCCATACAACATTGGTGGTGTGGAGAGGGGCGGTTGATATGCATGGGCGACTGCTGGTCTTCCATAAACAACCTTTCCCGGACTTGTGCCTCGGAGAGGAACTTTCTAGGTGCAATCCCATGGTCATTCGTGACCGCAGGGGGTCTTTACCTTTACCTACTACATCCATTATTAAGAGAATAAAATCATTTCTATCATTTAAAATTTTATCTTGAAATATGCATTTTAAAGAGGGTTGGGGGAGGAGGAGTGTAGCAGGGGAAATTTGTCTGCTACATTGAGTATACTGGGTGGTTGGAGGCACAATGACTCAGTGGTTAGGGC
>JAOPJW010000929.1:25265990-25277313 GCA_027122535.1 Octopus maya | reverse complement strand
GCTCAAACTTATCCAGTGACCGGTCAATTGGATTTCCGACATTTGGTACTTCTTCAGGAATGGCTACCATCAGAACAAATATATATATATATATACACGACCGGCTTCTTTCAGTTTCCGCCTACCAAATCCAGTCACAAGACAGATGTCCAAGAGTCCACGTAGTAGGACTGAATCCGTAATGTGTAACATTTCCACTCTCCTCACTTTGTGTGCACAAATGTGTAATTGTTTCATGTTTATGTAAAAGGAAATCACACAACTAAGATGAGTAAGATTATCAGAGAACAGTGAAGCAGAAAAATAATACAATGCTTAGCACAAGCAAAATGTGTCGCTAAAACAGATTAGAAATATGATGTGAAATGAAAAACAATGGAAGAGATGTACAGCGAAAATGTATACAGCAATGAATTGAACAGAGCATTTTTTAAATCATACTTGTGATATATGAGTAACAAAAGAAATAGGAGAAAAAAATCGCTGTAAAGAGAAAGGAGCATATTTTATGATCTTTGTTTAAACGACAGATTTCATTTAAAAATTATGACGGAAGAGTAGAAAACAAGAACAGGTAACGTAGAGAGGACCTGGGTCAAAATATGATTGTGTTTGAAGAGTGAGAACCCGGAGAAAGTAAAGGTGAAACGAATGGAACTTGGAAAGTACAAAAAAGGGAGACAACGACGAAATGTGAGACCAGGGCTGAAGAATTCACGCTGCCGGTGTCATCTGTGTTTGTACGTGTATGCGTTTAGGTGCGTGTGCACACTTTTGAGTGTTCCTTTGCACATATTAAAAATTAATGTCTTAAATTATTGTTTATGCAGATGACAAACTGAACGTATCATGGTAGCTTTCTGCTGCTTAGGTTCAGTCTGAATGCATGTATAAATGTTTACGACAATCATTTATCCTCTGAGATTTGTTTGTAAGTGTTGTACCGTATTTTGCGGACGATACGAATGCGCTACTCATACTAGATGTTGAGGTAGTATTCCGTGTGAGGCAAGAAGTAATGTTCCCGTTCTCTGAAGTAACGCTAAAATATATGCGGCTAAGTTCAAGTGCCACTCCTCAGGAGATGTGATGATAATAAATCGGGTATCTTGTGGGTGTTCGAAAAACATCATGGTTATTTCCAAAATGTAAGTCATTAGAACTGACATTTAAAAGAGTAAACGGCACTTTTGTTAGTCCACGTGAAATAGTCAGTGATAATAAAGTGACATTATTTCAGTCTAAGGACAGCGCTATCGAGGAAGTAAGGGTATGGGTTACACTGCTCATGATAGTAAGGAAAGGATTTGGGATGGCTTACGAAAAGTAAAAATGATATTGAGTAAAAAAGGTCACACAAATGAGGTCATATTCCAAGGAGGTGGGGGCCGCTCATAGAAGATGTTGGAGGTGGGTTTGTCACATTGAACGAGTTTGACGTTGAAAAGTAATGTACTTAAATTAAAATGTGAGGAAAGAGCAAACGCCTCAGAGTAAGGTGGTAACAAATTGTAAGTGTCAAGATACGTTTAAATTTATTGTCAGATAGCTGGAAATTCACTCATCGGTCTTCTAGAGACATTCTTCCGGTTTTGAATCGCCCGTGTCTCTCGAAGCATTGTGTACAACTCATTGCATCGTCGCTGTAAGCTTTCCGAAGAAAACTCAGTCTCTGTAACAGACTTCCCAAGTTTAACGCAAAACTTCACGTTGGCTCTTTATTCCTGTCCATGACAAAATCGCAGACTACAGCATACATGTGATCACAAAAACACAAATTTAACAAATTGCGAAGTAAAGACAGTGATGTCACTCGGCACACTGCTTCATGAAGGCTACTGCTAGCTTTCATTGTATGTACGTACGCATGCATGCATGAATGTATGAAAGTATATACGTAAATATTTCTTTGAATGCAATAATGAACTGTAAAATATAAAGCAGAGTAAAAACTTCTATGACAGGAAAAAGCCAAATTCGAAGAGTTCTATTTTGATAGATATTAATTTAGAAGAATTTGAAAAGTATTTCTTAAATTTGGGACTTAAAACGTAAAATAACTGTAGCGTTATATGGTGTCTGTAGATTACGTTATCTGTTCCTCGTTCGATAGATTTTATTATCCATCGTTTTACTATTGTTTGAAGTAACTTCTATTGCAGAGGTTATATTTCTATTTTAGATAGAGTATAATACATTCAATCGCCCAAGGTACATGAATGCCACACAATTTGTCAACCACTCTCAAATTTGGCCGTATTATGGAATTGAAAACGAAAAATGGCAGTAAATACCACAATGATGCCCAATAAATTTCTCATGTCTGCCGTCTACTGCCATTATTGATAATGAAGTTATGCAAAATTTTCCTACAAACTATGATATCTGTAGTTTGTCAGTTAATATTGCAATAATTGCACTAAACCAAATTCACTGTTTAAATAGATTAATATAAGGAAAGGCTATTCTGCTAACATAGAAATAATCTTACACTGTAAAATAAACATATATACTTATTCTAATACATTCTACAACTTTAATGTTTCAGTGCTACCTGCTACATTTTCATTTCATATCAATGTCAACAGTACACAAATAAAGATGTCCATACAATTCATTTAATATATCGAATCCAGTTTATAGCCGCATCTACAAATATTTATTTTACAAGAAATGAACATTAACTTTAAGCTAACATGTACAGATTACATAATTTTGTTTAAACAAATAATAGAATTATATCATTGCCTATGAAAATAAAGTTCAAGACAGCAGCAATATATTTTAAACGATTTATTGACTTACTCATAAAACAAATATACAGTTACCAGAACAATTAAATGCTCTTCCACGCTAGGAAATAAAATGATGTTATTTTGGGAGACGGCATTCGTCGATATACAGATCGTATTAAATTCCAATTAGATATCAAACTTTTGCTATCATTTATAGTAAAATAAACCTCGCAATAACCAAATTGGCGTCGCTAAATTTGGCATTTATTTTCTATTCAACGTTGAAGGGGAAACGGTAATTCTGGCATTATACTTTATGAATCAAAATAAATTATCAATGAATTTATTATTGGTAAAGTCATTTGGGTTAATACTCATTGATCTGCTTATTAATTTATTAATTGAGAGTAAAATAAAAGTAGAAAAGTTTAAAAAAAAAAAAGAAGTTTCATGGAGAATTTCAATTTTAAGCAATAGTCAACTATGATTCCACAATCCTCCACATGTGTAAAATGCGTATAAAAACCCAATAAAATTCTGTGAGATTTTGTTCACAAAATGTGTCAGTGTTGGAAACCATTTCAAAATACCCAGATCTTTGAGTTCAGTCAGTAAAAAAAATTTATTTACTGCAGGTGGTTATTTGAAATATTCCCAATGAAACTGACCATATCTTAAAAGCTTGTAACAATTACAGCTGAACATAATAAGCTACACACACACACACACACACACACACTTTACAATATTTTCTTAAATTCTGAAAATCTGGATTTCAGCACATTATTAGTGCCGTCCAAGTATCACAAGAAAAAAAATCAGCAATCATGAAGTAAGAATAGCAACTTATCAGACGCGCAGGTAAGCTGCCTTGTCTGTCATGACATATGATTTTATAGCAATAGCTAAACTAAAAGAAATATGTAGGAATTTAAAATATCCAATTTACAACTTTTAGAAATATTGAATGGTTTATAAGTTTATGTCCCAAAGTTGAAACAAACTTGGCACTGAATGATGATGAATATTCAGTTCTTGAGATAAACATTCCTAGAGATGACATGATGGGTCAACATGAGAGGTCAATAGCTATGAGTAATCAGCAGGTTTTAGTAAAACACAGACAATCAAATGCACGCAAATAGTCTACATTCTAAGATTTAAAAAAAAAAAAAAAAAGACACAAATGAAAGAATCTGTCATAAAATTAAGTCTGGTGGCTAATTGAAAATGCCATTATACATAAAAAAAAAAAAATCTACAGTTTTTATTAAAATGAAATGATTAAAAATATAATATTTAAGAACTTAATATATCAAAATGAAAGTTAATGGATTTTATAAAAGATTAATCTTTTAATATATTTATGACAGATTCTGTGAATGATAAAACAAGATATAAAACCTACATTAATTAATGTGTAATTATTTATATTTTACACAAAGAGTTACTTGTTAAAAGTCATCTGTGATTGGTAATTTATGCATAATTACAAGTTATATTCTTATACATAATACTTTAGATAAAGTATTTACAATGGAATAAATTATGTTTACTATAAATTAAAAACTGAAAATTACAACAAAAAATTGAGAAAATTAAAATGACTGGATGACAACCTCATGCAACTGAGTAAATCGGTAGCAAGAACAGAGTTAGACGAACATAACTGAGTAATTAGTACCAAGAACAGAGTTAGATGAAGACAACTGCAACTCTTGGAGAGTTAAAACTGACAAAAAAAAAAAAAAAAAAAAAAAAAAAAAAAAAAAAAAAAAAAAAATCATCTAATGACAATTTCCCACTTATGACAAGTTATAAGAATAGAGGAGTTTTGACAAGTAAAGATCATAGTAACAGATATACATGATCTCACAGACAGAACATAATTTAACAGCATTAAGTTAAAAGGTGTAGAAACCAAATGATGAAGAAAAAGAAAGATTCCAGCTAAGATGAAAACCATGGCTATCAAAATTGAAATAAAGAGCAAACACATACACACAATGAATAATATAAAAAAAAAAGTAAAAAAAAAAATTCTGTGAGAGCTCTCTCATATATGTAGGGATGGTGCAATTTTGGTATATATATCTGAAAATATTTTGGTAGGTTTGACAATGAATCCAATGTAAAATAAAAGCTATTCCTTTTTTCAACTCATCAAAAATTTGTCTCAAAAAGAAAATATCTGCTGTTACAGTACCAGGCACAATGAAAACTTTTTTCCCTGTTGCGAAGCATTTTAAAGCACTTTAAATAAAAATATTCAAAACAATATTTCATTCCAAATTCAATTTTTTTTTTTTGCATCAAATCCTGAAATAATTTTATTTTCAAATGGGTGTTTTATTCAAAAGTTTCATTCTAGGCCCAGTTCTTGTTTTCATCGGAAATTATGTCACACGCCCTATAACCCGGAAATTTTGCAGCACTTTAGCCACAAGACTGATTTAAAAAAAAATTTTTGTGAAATATTTAGAAAGCTTTCCTGAAAAATATTTGCCTACATAAAATCTGTTGCTTATATTTACATGAAATATATGAAAATAGTATTCCTTGATATTGTGGTTATAGGTAACTACACAAGTCTTTATTTTCTTTTTTGTCTAAAAAAATATACAATTTTTATTTACTTAAAATCTGATTATGTCGGTACCTTCAGAAAGGGATGAAAAAAAAAAGTACAACTAAAGTTATATTTATAGGAAAAAAAATTCTCATTTGAATTTATTTAAAAAGTGTATGGAATGGGAATGTTTAAAAAAAAAAAAAAAAAAAAAAAAAAAACGCAAAAGGTCTCTGGCTTTTGTTATTGTGAAGTTTAGAAATATATACAGAAGCAGAATGAAAGCAGTACAGTAAAAGATGAAAGTGAAAAGATTACAGCAGAGAATATGCAAAAATGAAGTATAACGAGAGAGAGAAAAAAAAAAAGAAAAAACAGAAAAAAAAGGAAAAAAAAAAGAAAAAAAAGAAAGAAAAAAAAAAAGGAAAATGAAATGAGAGCTTTGACAGGTAGAAAATAGGCAAATTGTATTTTAGAAAAAGGTGGAGGGGCTTTTAATTTTTATAGCGCAGAGCAAGACACTAGAATTGTAATTTGAAATAAAATCTACAGTTTTTAAAATTATACAAAAATTAACTTAAAATTGATTATCAGATTAATACTTTAAAGTTTAATTAGAAGAATTAATTTTAGGTATTATTTATATGTGTATATAGTGTGAAGTTTAATTAAAACTTACAACTCGTTAATATACAAATTAGGTTACTTTTAATGTTTTATAAATGAACAATATTTTAGTGAAAATGGTAAGCTAATGGATGATGGTCTTGAGACAGTGTTGTAAAAGCACCTACTATTCTCAGAGTCGGCCCTTTGAGGGAGTGACCTGGACTTTGAGTGGACTGTAGTATCATCTGTAGCTTGGTAGGATGACGATTCGTTTAATACAGCGCCTTGATTGACAAAACAACAACAGAAGATTGACGCATGCGAGAAAAGTGGTTGTTACATGCAAAACTTGAAGGTTCACTTAGAGAGAGAAAAATAGAGAAAATAAGAAATTCGATCAAATAAAAGAAAACATAACAAAAACAGAAACAAGGAGAGGGTTTCTCCAAACCTTTGATTGTTGATTATTTTGGAAAGGTTTTACAACTTTAAAAATATTTTTGCAACATTTTTAAGCAACATTAGGACAGAATTGAAAAGTAAAAGGAAAAAGTAGGCCTGCAGTAGGAGATAAATGTAGTAGAATAGAGACAGCAAGGATCAGCAGTAAAGTGAAACAGGCATAGTTTAGAGTATTTTTGTGTGTGTGTGTGTGTGTGTGTGTGTGTAGGTTTAAAAAGCTGAGCGAGATGAGTCGCAAAAAAGAGTTTACAAATACACTGACCAGAGAACAAGAGAGAGATACCACCGTCAGTTATAATTTTGTAATATCTGAAGCAATTTTTTTTTGTTAGTTGTAATGAAAAATATAAGCTTAAATAAGCAACTTTATTTCGAAGTCGTTAAGCAAATTGTTATACATTTTAATGTATATAAAATCATAACTTGCTTTTATGCATTTTAGAAATAAATTTACTTGAGATTTCTAAGGATTATACTGAAGATTTTCTTTTTTTTTTCTTCGCATTTTGATAGAATCCAGAAAAGTTAGACTGCATTTTAAACTAGAGATTAAGTGAAGCCACCAGAATTTGAATGGGAAAAATGGTGTGAAATATCCAAGAGTTGATCAGTTAATTATTACAAATTATTGATGCCAAAACAGCCTTGATGCCATGATTGTATGAAACATGGATATATGAAGCGTGTTACAAATATAAACAAAACCCGCAAATATTAATGCTGTTTATCACGATGCAAATGTTAAAACTGCGTTTCTATCATTTTTTAAAAAAATATGGTTAAAAATGATTAAGAAAGCTTATATAAAACGCCACCCAACAGACAAAACTAGTCACCTTTTGGTACTGGTCTCAGTGTATCTTTAGCTGGTGGTGTGGTGTGGGTCACAGTTTGACCTGTTGTGAGTAACAACAATAAGTATTTAGTGTATCTATTATAACACTAATCTGGCTTAACAATGGTATCTATCAGCCATCCGTATTAACTTCAACTAACACACATAAATGACATTTTTTATATTTGGCATATAATTCAAATGATATTGGTTTGATAAACTGTCATAAATATTATTGTAATCATTATTCAATATGGCCCAAGAAAGAAGAGCATTATAACATTATCACATGTCCTTCGTTATAGCAGTGTTGTTTGACCCTCAAATTTGAGAACTTGATCGAAACATCTCTTTCTTCTTGAAGTCTTCTGTGTCTGAATTCTTCATATGATATTATTTAAACAAAAATTGCTTGCAAAAGTTAATTCTGTATTAGCCTACTACTACAAAAACTTAGTTATTATTAAATGCCTTCCTTGCTAAAAATAAACAGGTCACTACAGCAATGCAAATTCAGTGACAATTTTCCATTTCTTTTCTCTTTTTTTTTTTATTATTATTACAAAACGTAATTTAAGGATTTTGATTAACTCGTGACATCTTCACTCTGGAAAATAGAAGATTAAGCATGCAAGAAAGATACAAATAAGGCAACTGAATACAGATGAGACAGGATTCATTTACCATTTGAAAAATTCAATTGGTATGAAGCCGCAAACAAAAATAAAAATAAAAAAGACAAAGATATAACATAATTCAAGTATAAACATAATACAATTAATATCAAGCAAAGTATAAAAGTAGGTATAGAAACTGCGTAGAAAATAGATATAGAAAATGCCACAAACAAAGTGGGACGGGGCAGGGGACAGTCTTTACCTGAAGAAAAGTTTATTTAATAAGTGTTACTAATTAAATTTTGGGTTTGCCATAAAGTTTGATCATAATTATACAATCTGTAATAGTACGTATAAGGAGGTTAATTATTTTTAGGCTAATGTCAACAGCTATTTGAGGTTTTCAAACAGAAATATTTAGATACACTTTCAAGAATTCCGTTTTTCATTTTTTTTTTTAACCCCTCCCTAACATCTAAGAACCTATTTTGCAGATCTTACACTCTCTACTAGAAAACTGGATTAGAAATTTAGGTGTTATACACATGTTGAATATAAGATTAAACTTGGGAACGTTATTTTATAAAATAAATTTCATATTTTTAACTGACTATTTAGAATAAATAATTAACATACTTAGACACTACAATCTAATTATAACTATAAATCCCAACCAACAAAACTACTTATGTTAGACTAACACGAGTATTGCGATCTTCTCGCTGCTGCTGCTGCCGGAAATCTTGTGATGATGGTAGTTCAGGTTGTGGTCAGACAACCAGAAGTAAGCTGTGAAACTGAGAATCATGCATGTTAAAAAATAATTTGATAAAAATTCACTGGAAATCAAGTGAGATGCTGCAAAGTTGAAAATACCATTATGCCTTCATTCAGATGTGAAGGTTATCATTAAGGAAAAAAACTGTCCGTAAGACAGAAACAAAGTGAAAGTGTAGTTTCTTCTCTTCTTACCTGATTCATCAGTTACTTCTTTCTCGCCATTGGTCATAGCAGCTGGTCCTTGATCGTCTGATGTTGCTTCACCATCTTCTGGTTCAGTTGAGACAACTTCTTCTGGTTCTGGCTCGGGTCTGTGGACAAAAAATGGTAATTAATTGGAATTCACAAAATCAGTAAGCACTTATAGAAGGGAATATTCTAGCATATAATAGGCACAAACATAGCTGTGAGGTTAAGAAGTTTGCTTCTCAACCATGTGCTCTTGGATTCAGTTAACTGAAATGACATCTATTATAGCTCTGGGTCAACCAAAGCGTTGTGAGGGGATTTGGTAAGAGAGAAACTGAAAGAAGCCCATTGTGTGTGCATGCCTTTGTCTAAACTCCTCATGATGGTTGTAAAGTGGGGTTGTTCATTTTCAGTCTATAGAAAACATGTCTAGCTACAGGAAATATTATCTTGCTTGGAAACAAATGAGGGTTGTTGACAGAAAGGGTATCTGGCCATAAAATATCTGCCTCGACAAATTTTGTGTAACTCATGCAAGCATGGAAAAGTGGAGATTAAATGATAATTAATATCTAGCCATTTCTTCCTGTTTATAAGCTAGCTTTCACCAGTTTCTCACAAATTCATCTTTAATCTAGAGCTTTTCTGACAGTTATCAATGATAAAACCTTGTAGATGCAAATACTTACGGCTCTTCTGGAGGTACAAATTCTGCAATATATTTTCGTCTCTTCTCTTCTTTAGATTTTTCTACTTCTTCAGGATGTTGTTGTCGATATTCTTCCTCTTGCCTTCTTTGAATTTCTTTAAGTTCAAACTAAATTAACAAAACACACTCGTATTATATACATGCACACATATAAGAGGCGGGAAAATATTCTCTAAATGTCAACATTGTAAAATAAATTGAAATTGTGTGTGTGTGTGTGTGTGTGTGTGTGTATGTGTGTGTGTGTGTGTGTGTGTGTGTGTGTGCGTGCATTGAGTGTTTAAACCGGCTACATCTGGCCCAAATATTCTACTCATTTTATGCCCAGACTGGCCAGAACCAGCATCTCACACCTACCCTGCAATGTCATTCTAAAAATAAACAACTACATCTTTCAAATCATGAAGCTACAAGATAATACCAGATTAATTTTTTTAAATGTAAATCAATAAGGGTTACTTTTGACATTAATTTGAACACTAAAGGGTTAGAGAGATTAATTATCAACATTTTTGGTTTGCATCCCATCAAAATGCTGAGAAATGAGCTGCTGTACGTTGGGTTTTTTGCATATGTTGTCACTCAAAATGGTACGAGTACATTATAGACAAATGTTAAGAATTTACATGTCATAAGTTGTGTGTGAGTGTGTGTGTATATATTATATATACACACACTGACATACACAGGTACAGTTGCTCCATTACTTTTTTGGTAATATTTGAAGTGGATCTGAAAACTTTTTTGTCTGTCGTTTTAGACTTGACCTCCAGAAACAAATTAAGCTAGTAAAAAAAGAAAAGAAAAATAAATAAAACCCACTTACTGTTGTAAGTTTTTCGAGGGCAGCAAATCGTTCTTCTTGAGTTGCTGCAGATTTTTCAAAGGCCTCGTGCTTCTTAATAAGATTTTCAACTGCATCAAGTGTGTCCTGCAAAAAATACAAAGAAAAGAAAAAAAAAAAAACATTAAAAACATTAAATATTACTTCCAATTCTTGAAAACAAATTGTAGAGTTGTATATCATTGCAAATTAATTAGTGTAACAATCATAATTGAAAATTATTAACAAAAATAACTGAAATACTTACACCAAGATCTTGGTTTTGAAGGTATGGCTCTTGAGCAATAAGCCAAGATTCAGCAACAGCAGCGTCACGAGCAAACTGATATACTTCCAAAACTGGAAATGGAAGAAATCTTTTTGATCATCGTAAGTCATTGTCTAATATAATTTATTAAAACTTACACAACGGATAACTAATAAACAGGGAAAAAAAATAACCCAGATTTGTGTTTTAACAATGGTCTATAAATTCGTTTTTAGATTTACCCGCGTATTAATTATGCCAGCATGGAAAATGGGAATGCAATAATGAGGATGATTAATTCAATCAACACAGTTACAATGTTGCTAAATATAAGGAGCAAATGCAGTTAGTGATATTCATCATCATCATTATTTAATGTCTGTTTTCTTTGGGTTGGACAATTTGACAAGAGCTGGCAAGCCAGAGGGCTGCACCAACCTCCAGTCATCCGTTGTGGCATAGTTTCTATGGTTGGATGCTCTTTCTAAAGCCAATCACTTTACAGAGTGTATTGAGTGCTTTTTATGTCACACCAGCATAGGTGTTTTATACATGGCACTGGCACAGGTGCTTTTTATGTGGCACAGGCATTCTCTAAAGCCACATATGAATATCAAGATTGATATCATGTACAACTAAATTCAAATATTTTAATCACATCTTAGTTCAGTCAACTGTGTTTGATTCGTTATCTGAGCTAGCCAATTACTATATCATATTTTTGCTC
>JAOPJW010000929.1:25182929-25193260 GCA_027122535.1 Octopus maya | reverse complement strand
TTGCATATTTATATTGAATGCATAATTATCAAATTTAAAAGATTGTTAAAAAAAAAAACAACTGATGATTTAAGGTGGATAATCCGTTGGGATTTGATTTTATATCGTATCTATATTGTAGTTTAAGCACATAAAATTACTGCTTACCCGTATGGATGGATCTTGAGAGATATATATATTTTTTTAACGGGCAAATCAGTTAGGTAAAATCTCTCGAGGACAACAAGTTTGGGATGATGATGATGATAAAACTACAACCTATTCAACCCAGCTTAATTGAGCGGCTAGCAGCGGATGCTAAAAAGATTGCGGGAACCTGACCTGAGCCGAAACACTGCGACGAAAGAAGCAATATTCATCCGCTTCTCTTTCATTGACCTTCACTAAATCGTCGTCATACGCTTAGCATCGAATATGACGCTCGCAAAAATCACGAGCTGTGTAGTGAGTGGAAATTATTTTCTTTTAACAAATCATATCTTTTATTACATTAAGAAAGTTCTATTTAATCACAGATTAATCTAAGATTTTTAACCATATTCTTAGTCATGTTTTAGTTAAAGACACTAACTTCACAGCCTACAGTTTACGTGTGTTACTCCCCTTCATTTAGGGTTTATTAATACTACTCCTCACATTTAATCATATACGTACTTCTACTGGTTTCTCTCGCTCGCTCTCTTTTTCCTCTCTCTTTAAGTTATTCTCTATCTCTTTTTGCCGCGCCCTTGTTACTCTGCTCGTTGCTACTCTCATTTTATCTCATTCTTCTTTCACTCTCTATCTTTCTCTCTCTCTCTTTACTACACGTTGCTTCTCTGCTAGCTTCTGATTGTGAATTGGCTACTGGCGGAGTGATACATACTTGTAACTCTCTCTAGAATTACATGATGTCATGAAATTATGGGATGTTATTCAGAAATCCTACGTGTGGTTGAATACCTGAAGAAAATCACTTTTGTATGTTATCAGCATTGAGGACCACTTGTAAATAAGCTTGTCAACAAACAATACTTCTCAGAATTTAAATTCGCCGAATTTTATGAATGAAACTAAATATATAGTGTACGATGACTACTTTGTCTAATTTTCAAAGCATTCGTTCCCGATGTATTTTGTTCTCATATTATTTTCATAAAATTAAGAACGTTCAAAATAATTTGTTATTCTTTCAAAATAAACATTCTCCCGTAAAGAGACGGAAGGCCTTAATCTTCAAGTTATACAAACCTTATATCAAACTATTCCGAGCTTTCATAATTTGCTTGGAGTTGGGTTACAACTCAACACATTCAACAATTCGTTTCACTTTTTATGTAGAGTAATGTGATTTACTTGGAATTTTATGCTATTTTCCCACAATACAAGCAGTTGTTATAACTGAAGAGTGGCATTTTTAATACACCAGTGATTATTATAAAATAGACTTAGGGTTCTCTAAAGTTTAAAAAAAGAAAAAAACTTGTTGCTGTGAAACGGAAATATGAATCGGTATAAATTAGCGTTTCTTAACCTTGGGGAACCTTGAAATATATTCTGTATCTCAAGAGAACCCCTACAGAACAATTACTGTATATACTTATTAATCCTTTTCTTCCTTTTTCATTAAGTTAAATTTCATTAGGGATTAAACAACTCACAAAACAGCGAAAGGTCTGGCAGTGCTAAAATCCATCAGACGCCACAAAGGGTTAAGAAATATCGTCTTAATGAAGACCTTCATTATATCAAATTTCTTAACGATTCCCATATAGGGGTAATTTTTCCTTAGGGTCTCCTCTACATACAGTTGCTAGTATTTAAAACGTGTTTGTATAATAAAATTACGAATATAGAATTACTCACAAAAATGTATATGCATAGAATTAACCTAATTTAGCTCGCAGAAACCCTAACGACCTTTCGTAGAAACCCTAGGGTTCGAGGGTGGGGGAACTCTAGCAGGAAACCGCTGGTATACACAATATCTAACTATTTAATAATGTAATAATGCTTTTTGTTTTCTTAGTTTCATGCAACTCACTTTATATTTGTTTTAGGTGCAGTGTTTGTGAATAATGAATTCTAGATTTACCGGAAGGTTACACGTTTTTTTTGGAAAAGTCAGTCGACCTCCGTACTTAACTGGTACTCAATTCCAAACTGGTACTCAATTCAAAGCGTAAAGATATGTCAAGGCATTTTATCCGTTACTCAACCAATTCTATCTGTCTTTCGTCCTAAAGAATTATATTAATGTCCTACAGTGTACATCTGATGTCCAGAATGATACAACTGTCTCTCCAATACCGTTACAATCCATACAAGTGGAACAAGCAGTAGACACAGGCGTGGCTGTATGGTATGAAGCTTGCTTCCCAACCACATGGTTTCGGGTTCAGTCCCACTGCGTGGCACCTTGGGTAAGTGTCTTCTATTATAGCCTCGGGCCGACCAAAACATTATGAGTCGATATGGTAGACAGAAAGTGAAAGAAGCCCGTCATATATATGTGTGTGAGTGTGTATATATATATATTTTTTTCACTGTAATCAGTACAAAAGAAGATAATGAACAAACACACATTAAAAAAATTAATGCTGCGTGTAGTGAAGGTTAGTTACCTAAAATAATGTAATAATCAATAATTATGCTATTTATGTATACGAGAGGGTGCTGAAAAGTTCCTGGCTTTAAGGGTCTCGCGAAAGGTCTGGTTGGAAGCCCAACCTTTCGAGTTCTTTTACAGGGTTTAGAAAAACCGAAGAACGCTGCAATAAGTGTGTAAATTTGAGAGAGGAATATGTTCAATAGAATCATAATTAACTGATCCTCCTGTATTTTCTTTTACCCAAAGCCAAGAACTGTTTAGCACCCCCTCATATTCAGTGTCCAGATTTTGTAAGATTTTACTCTACAGGAGATTTTTGCAGATGATGGCTAATAAAATTTAGAGAGAACATTGTCCACCATCTGAATCTGTTGATTGGTGCAGTGTACAACGACTGAAAAGGAGCTCAAGAAAACCCCCGAGTGTCCCTGAACTGATCTCTCAGTTCACTAAGACACACACACACACAGGTGCCAGTGAGTAGAGATGTCCGCCATTATGATCGGCAGGATTATAATTTCGGGGTCGATAAATTAAGTACCAGTTACGCACTGGGGTCGATGTAATCGACTTAATACCTTTGTCTGTCCTTGTTTGTCCCCTCTATGTTTAGTCCCTTGTGGGCAATAAAGAAATAAGGATTATAATTTGCTGTGCCAAGTTCAGTTCCTCTTACATAGTATATTACCGATATTCTTAAATCTTTCCTGAAACTGTGTGTGTACGAATTTATAGTAGACGATCTTTGTATCGAATAACGACAAATCCAGTAATTTGTGCACTAATAAATGTCTCTCGTGCAAACACAGGATTAGAGGAAGTTACTCGATTAAATTGACCTCAGTACTTCCTCAGCGAGATTTGAACTCAGAGCGCAAAGTGCCAGAACAAATATCATAAATTTTTTTTGTTCCATGCCGGCTGATTGAAGCCTTTATACGTAGTTTCAAATTTGAGCACAAGGCCAGCAATTTTGAAAGGAAGTGGGTAAGTCGATTGGTACTTACGAATTACACAAGTGGACCGAGGCTGAATTTGAGCTCACAACGTTAAAAAGCCGGAAGAAATACTGTTAAAAATTCTGCCACTCGACTGCTCTTATACGTAAATGAATAACAAATATAGTATAGTTAAAAATGAAACCTTTTCGTACAACACATACAGCAACTATCGCTTCATTCACTTTTAGTTTTTTCTGAATAAGGTCAGGTTATTCTTTCAAATTTAGAATGTTGTGGAAGTGAAAAGTGAATGTGTTTCTTTGGCATGACTCACTACAGAACAGCCTATTATTTCAGATAAGGAAACGGATGTTGACTGTTGGCTAAACAATATTTCACTTCACTTGCACTGCTGTACTATAAATTCTACAACTAACACATGACCATAGGTTCACACATGTATCCACGTCTACATATTCAAAACAGTAAAAAAAAATGTTAAAATGTAAAACAGCCCCTAAAACTAATATATGTTCATTGCTACTGTATACTGCATACAGCTCATGGCAGTGGTGATAAGGATGGTGGTTGTGACAACCACTGTAGTTCTGATGGTAACAGTGATGATAGCTGCAATGACAAACAGGCAATAATGGTAAGAATGATGAAGACAGTTAACAGTGAGAGGGAAAAGGATGCTGAAGATAACTAGGCTATCGATGATGATGATTCCAAAACGCTGAATTTCCGAGACAAGGAATTACCATTATTATTTATAATGATAATAATAATAATAATTAAGGCGGCGAGCTGGCAGAATCGTAAGCACGCCGGACAAAATGCCTAGCGACGTTTCGTCCGTCATGACTTTCTGAGTTCAAATTCCACCGAGGTCAACTTTGCCTTTCATCCTTTTGGGATCAATAAAATGCGTACCAGTCAGGTTCATGGGGTCGGTGTAATCGACAAGCCCCCCTTCCCCACATTCAAGCCTTGTGCCTATAATAGAAAGAATTACTTATATTAATAATAATTACTTTCTTTTAGTAAAACTAATCAATAAGTAGCTTTCTTTATTACAGTTTAGAAACACTTGTCTATTTGGTTCTAGTACTAAAGTCACAACACTTCGGTCGTTGTATTCTCTGAACTTCAGGTTTCTATCGTATTCGGAAAAGTTACGAAAATTTCGAATGGAACTCTTGTATTAGATCTTCGTTAATCTTTATATAAATTGGATGTAGGAATTTTATTGGGACCAGACTAAGACGGTGGCTGCTTTCAATTGGTGTCCAACATCAGCAAGCAAACGCCATTTTGAAGGAGACCCAGACGACAGTTGAGAAGGCCAGCCATTGGATATGGCTGAAGAGGAATGATGAAACCTAGCTTGAGAGGTGGTGATCCTGAAATGGACATGAGATCGAATACCAGCCAACCAAAACAGTAGGCGAGGGCCTCACATCAGTGAGAGATGGTGTAGGGCTGTACAGTGTAAGACCGTGGAGATGAAGCTCCCGAAATGGTGTGCATTCTCCCCTGATGTACTTCGATACCTTCTGGCAGCCGATATGCGGAGTTTTCGATTGACTGCACTTGAACTTGCAGCCTGATCTCTCTGATCCCAAACCCTCAGTCCCTGAGCCAGACAGCCTTTCAAGTTCTTTTATAGGGTTTAGAAAAACTGAAGGACCGCTGCAATAAGTGTGCGAATCTGAGAGGGGAATATGTTGAATGAAATCATAATTAACTGATCCTCCTCCGCCGCCGCCGCCGCCACCACCACCCCGTTCTCGACGATAACGACGACGGCGACGCTGAAGATGGAGGCGTAGCGTCAACTAAATGAAGGAAAGAATGGCTGGCTAACCTTGAAGAATAAAGAGTCATAAGTCTTGTTAAATTTGATAATCTAAATCTATCGACACTGTTACTATCCTCCCACACAACTTGAGAAGTGGAACTCAAGAAGCATGATGCAGAGAACCAAAAACGCCAGATAGCATTTCGCCGTTTCAGCTTCCTGCTGTTTGGGTCAATCAGCAGAGATATTGATTTCTTCTGTTTACCAACCATCGGCTGAGAAAACGAAAGAGAATGGAGTAAACCACTTACAACAGCGAGTCTTGTTTGTCTTCGAATGCAACTTCATTCACATCTAGGATGGATTAGAGCAGTTTTTCTCAACCAGTGTCCTGAAGGTCCATATAAGATTTTGGGGGGTCCACGCAATAAAATAGTAATTTGGGGACCCACAATAATATATTAAGGGCCACTAAAAAAAATTTGCTTTAGATATATGTATTGGTATGTATTACAAGTAACGGCTAGGTTTCTTTTTCTGATGCGTTACACAGTTCAACCTACACAGGTTAATGTGTAAAAAAACAAAAAAACAAAATAGGAATTTTGAAAGAAGTTTCTATTGTTTTTAGCCATCAAATGCTATTGGGTCCACCAGAATAAAATAGTAATCAAAGAGGTGCATATATAAAAAAAATAATTGAGGACCCCCGAATTATAGGAATACAAAGTCAGTATTTGATTGGTGGAGGCGCAATGACCCAGTGGTTAGGGCAGCGGACTCGCGGTCAGAGGATCGCAGTTTCGATTCCCAGAACCGCTAAGTTACGAGGACGTAAACACACCAACATCGGTTGTCAAGCGATCGTGGACACACACACACACACACACACACACACACATACGATGGGCTTCTTTCAGTTTCCGCCTACCAAATCCACTCACAAGGCTTTGGTCGACCCGAGGGTATAGTGGAAGACATTTGCCCAAGGTGACACGCAGTGGGACTGAACCCGGAACCAAGCTACTCACTACACAGCCACTCCTGCACCTATGTTCATAAACGCATCTCACATTTTTATCAAATATTAAAAAAAAAATAAAAGGCCTTTGTCTTTGTAACCCTTTTAGAATTATACCGCGAACCATAAGTAGTTACTGCTGAAGTAAAGCCTCTCATTCTTTTTAAGACGTTGAGATGCTATTTCTAGCAAGTCATGTGAGCCACCTAGAGGCTTCAGCGTTAGATTTGGAATTTCATAAAAGTGCTTTCTCATACATTTTTCTGTATCAAATATTCAAATATTCATTATCTTAGTACATTTATTGCCTTCAAATCTTGAGTAGACAACTTCTGCTGCCAAACAAATTATAAACAGATGTAGATATGGAGTGAGGAAAACCTTATCTTGGGAAATATCCAAAACCTGTTTCGTTTTTTCCGAATATGGACCGAAAATGTGCAACACTATTTACGTCAAGATTTCGTTTATTATAACAAATATATTTACACGTGGTAGCGTGCATACAAAATGAATGCTTGTCTGTCTGTCAGTCTATCAGCCTGCTTATATCTATCTATCTATCTATCTATCTGTCTGTCTGTCAATCAGTCTGTCTGTCTGTCTGTCTGTCTGTCAATCAGTCTGTCTATCTATCTATTTATCTGTCTGTCTGTCTGTCTGTCAGTCAATCAGTCTATCTATCTATCTATCTATCTATCTATCTGTCTGTCTGTCTGTCTGTCTGTCTGTTTTGTTTTATCTTTCATCTTTTACGTTTCTGCCGATGAACTGCGGCCATGCTGGGGCACCACCTTGAAGAATTTAGTCGAATGAGTTGACCCCAGTACTTACCTTTAAGTCTGGAACTTATTTTATCAGTCTCTTTTGATTTTGCCGAGCCGCGAAGTTATAGGGGCCTAACAAACCAATGTTTCGCATTGGTTGTTAATATCGGATATTAGATAACAGCACGGTTAAGTAATACACTACGCGCTCTTCAGAGATAGTAGGTATGGAAATGAAAGAAAAAAAAAGGAAAACAACCCCCCCAAAAAAAACATGCGATCCTCTAACAGCCGGTTTTAACACCCAGTGCGAAACTGATGACTAAGATGGGCTGTAATGGATCTATAATATTATACACTTTGTTTATATACTCACTCTTTTAACAGATATACGACTGCGTACTTTTTTTGACGAATGTGTGTATGTGTGTGTGTGTGTATGCGTGCGTGCGCGCGTGTTTGTGTGTGTTGATCTAATCTTTTCTGTTTTTCACGAGACAGTAGCTGCGATGAAAACGTCCTTCTAGAAAGATTGGATATCGTAGATTATTTCTCATCTGTAGTATTAGTCACTTACTCTAATAGTCTTGCGAAAAAGGCAACGCGAAGTTTTGAACGCAAAACACACAGGGAATGCAACCAAATATTGCACCATATATAAGAATATATATGTATATATGTGGTTTATCTAGCGTGTACAATTGGTTGTATGGCTGAGGCAGTAGAGTTTTAAGCTCAACGTAGATTGCCATGAACCAATCTGTTTCCACTGTAGTGGTTTGATTACTGTTATACTTAGAAAGATTACTGGTTATAATGCACAGAATATATGCAGAAGACATGATATTATCATTTGCTTCCTATCTATTAATACTTTTCCTCATTGTGATTGTTTGGAACTCCCTGCATTCGATGTTTGAAATGTAATTGAATGCCTAACCACAAAGATTCATCAGGGAAGCACTTTATTGAGTAAGCTAATGCAATACAGTTTTGTCCCTGACTATCCGTTGTGGTTAAGCCTCCAATTACCGTTGAAATATTCAAAGCAGACTTCCAAACAACCACAACTGAGCAACGTAAATTGGGAAGAAATAATACATTCTTCTGTTTACCATATTTTCTGAAATGTCGTCGAGAGGAAGGCCCCGAAACGGTGCACATTTCTCTTGATAATCCCTGAAATCTAGTGGTGTCCGTTGTGCAGAGTTTTCGACTGAAATAGCAGATTTGTATGTCATAATTACTGTATAATAATCACACACGTACATATGAATACACATGCACACACATACACACACACAGACCTCACACACACGCACACCCGTACACACACCTCTCTCTCTCTCGCGCGCCCGCGCACACACACACAAACACGCACACATTGCTTTTGTTTACATCTGTATGGTTTCAGAGGGACAAATCGACCCAACTACTAATTTAAAAAAATTTTTGTTCAAGTCTGGTACTTATTCTATTGATCGGTTTTGCCGATCCACTAAGTCGTGGTGATGTAAACACCAGTTGTCAAGTCGTGGACAGGGAGAAAAGCACAAAAGCGCACTCATACATATACGACGGGCTTCCACATAGATTCCGCCTACCAACTTCACTTACAAGGCATTAGTCAATCCTGTACTACAATAGACAACCATTGCCCAAGAGGCCATCCAGTGTGACTGAACCTGACACCACGTGGTCTCTTAACCACACAGCCTTTCCGGTTATATTACATTACATTATATTATATCAAATTTGAAGCTAAAATTTAATAAATTGTTACTCCGAGTTTTTTTCCCCCCAATCTTCGACGGATTATGATATGTAAAAAAAATTGTTTACAAGCATCACTGTAGAGAATTTTTTTAATACGTAGACGTGTTTTGATTGGATAAGGTCGAAACAAAATCATGTTATTGGCTGACAATATCACCGCGTCTATAGGAAATAAAGTGATTGGGGTGTTGGGGTAGCTGGTTAGAAAAAGAGAAGAAATGGAAAAGAAGGAAGAAAGTTTTAGAAAAGAATCAATGCAGCTATGTAATATGTAAATATACGAAATATTTTTATTGAAAATAATGCAAAAATAATAAGATATCGTTGACGTGTATAAATAAACAAGTACATACAGAGATAGATGCATAAATATACATATAAATGTAAAGGAAAATATCGATCAGAGCAAATGAAGAAAAACAAAATCACAAGAAAATTATCGTGCATGAAGGAAAGCAAAAGGTATTTTAAAATAAAAATAGTTTTACTGAGATTAGAGAGAAAATTTTTTCTGTGTAAATGTGTATAATAGCCAGATTGTGCAGGGAAAAAATATTAAACAATAATGAAATGTGTAAAATCTCCAATGTGAAAAACTGAAGATGGGAAGAAAATATGGCGGCGAAATACCAAGTTATTCAGAAATAGAGCGTATTTAATCGTTTGAGGCTGCAGGAAGCTTATCCGTGGAAACTGTGGAATCTTCTCGATATGAATTGTGAAAATTTTATTGAACAGATACTTGAAACAAGCAGTGTCTGTGTTGTCTTCTTTTGTGTCCCATGACTTAGCTTTTCTACTAATAGAAATTGAGCGAATATATATCGGACAGATGAAGTTCAATGAACAATATAATCGTCAAAACCCTTAATTAATAGTAACATTTTCTAGTACCTGAAATATGGTTTCAAATTTTGGCTCAAGGCCAGTAATTTCGGGAGAGGGAGTAAATCGATTACGTCATCCCCAGTATTCAACTAGTACTCATTTTATCGACCGCAAAAGGATAAAGGGCAAAGTCGACCGGGCGGCATTTGAACTCAGAGCGTAAAGTTGAAAGAGACACCGCAAAGCAATTTTACTGGCATAGTAACGATACTGCCAGCTCACCTCTTTGTAGCAGATGAAAATATTGGAAATTTAAAATAGTGATATGTGTGTATCTCCATTTAGTTAACTGACTCTTAACCAGGTTCTGCAAACTTTGACACTACTGTTAAATCATATTTAAGAAAATCTCTATTACCAGAAAAAAGATATTAACTGATTAGTTTCTTCAAAATCACTTATACTTTCTTACTTACACCAAGAATAGTAGCTGATAGTTTATTTATAAGTTACGAACGGTTCAACAGAAATAAATTGGCTTGTCTAGTTTGTATAATATTGTGTAAACTATATTGTACTTCAGTGTAACTGTTTCAGGCACTTT
>JAOPJW010000929.1:22190925-22201384 GCA_027122535.1 Octopus maya | reverse complement strand
CTCAGAACGTAGCGGCAACGAAATACCGCAAAGCATTTCGCCCGGCGCGCTAACGTTTCGGCCAACTCGTCGCCTTTATTTAGGAACTATATTGTCGTAATTACTCATGTCCTGTGTCTCATCGTCATTATTATCCTACTCCTTTCCCTCTTTCTCCTCCTCCTCATCACTTTTGTCGTTATGCAAGTGGAGTTGTTGCTGTTGTTTTTGGTAGTGGTGGTCCTAGTGGGAACATCGGTAATGACTGACTGGTTATTTTCCTATAAACATTTCTAAGGGAAAAGGAGAAGTAAAATAACAAGCCGGACAAAATGAGTTAAAACCAGTAATACGGTAAGTTAGAAATAATAATCATATCTGCCTCATATCACACTCTACGGTTCTTAAAATAAATTGACTTTGTGAAAAGTAAACTAGCTTCAGAAGTCCTACCCGTGTTTCGTACCGGAAGCTAACATCGGAGTCTGCCTTTCCAGGTCTAATCCAGGTGTATATAACTAGAGGAATTCCGGAATTCCTGGCCTTATGCTGAAGCTTGAAACTGATACGTAGTGGTAGCTGACACATAATGAAGCCACAAACTTCTAACCACCAAATATTATTCTCAGGCACAAAGGAGCACTCCGTCGGGCACGATGACGACGAGGGTTCCAGCTGATCTGATCAACGGAACAGCCTGCTCGTGAAATTAAACTGCAAGAGGCTGAGCTCTCCACAGACATGTGTACCGTTAACGTAGTTCTTAGCGAGATTCAGCGCGACACAGAGTGTGACAAGGCTGTCCCTTTGAAATAGAGGTTCTACTCATTTTTGCTAGCTGTGTGGGCTGGAATAACGTGAAATAAAGTGTCATGCGCAACGACAAAACTCGTCGCTGAGAATGGAACTCTCGACCTTACGATCGTGAGCCGAATGCTCTAACCACTAAGCCCTAACCATTAAGCCACACGCCTTCAATCTCAGACACAGGAGAATCGTTAGCGCACGTCTCCCGTTACTTTCAGAGTTCAAATTCCGCTGAGGTCTACTTTGCATTTCATCCTTTCGGGGTCGATTAAATAAGTACCAGTTATGCACCGGGGTCGATGTAATCGACTTAATCCCTATGTCTGTCCTTGTTTGTTCCCTCTATGTTTAGCCCCCTGTCTAATTTCCTCTTTCCAAAGACAGGAGGAGTGTGATTTGAAGGAAGTTTGGTAGTAATTTTTGCCAGTCGAGTGACAAGTAGCACAACATAAGTTCGTTTATTAGTTGACGTATAATGTGTGATTCGCGTGATATTTCTTTTGATATCAGATAAATAATCACAAACACCTTCAACGTTTTAATTATCATATTAAAGAAGAAAAATATAAAACAAACAAAACAAACGGAAATATTTTATTAGGGATCTAATTTAATTGCAACATCATGTAATTTATTTAGAAGTTCCCTTCACGATCCGCCATACCGAATGAAATGTTACAATTTTTTTTTTTTTCGTTTTTCATTTTCTCTCTGTGAATCAAGCAAGTCATTTGAAGAAACCTATTGGCTATTAGCTCTTATATCTTCATTGGATGGTAGCAAATGAACAAATATAAATGCATCGTTTGACACGCATCAACGCAGATTGATAACATGAAAAAGATCAACAATTATACAGCAAATGTCAGAGGATAGAATCACCTAATTAACCAGCATTAATAAATCCAGTTTAGTCAGGTCAAGAGTAAAATCTGTGTAGTTTAATTAACTTGTACGTAAGTGAACATATAATTAGTAGCTGTCGTTAATCAAATAGTTACACAACGAATGTTGGTCATTAATATTTTGAAAGTGTTGGCTCCCTGGTAAATAATCACATGAAAAGCAATTCGACTGGCAGTTTCGGTATGCCACATAAACGCAACTTTAAAACTTTCAATTAAAAGTAGGTGTTGTAATTAAAAAGAGCAATGAGAGCACGAATGAAAGTCGGGGACATGTTTCAAAGAGCGGAGTTCGAATCTGCAGTGAGACACCTCACTTTATTAATTCAATATATGTACAGCTTTCATTCGTATAACGAATGCCAGGAAGGCCGGTAAAGCCTATTAGATGTGGTTCAGCATGAGTAAACAATTTTCGACTCAATTTGGTGTCTATTATCCAAAGTAACTACAGCTTTATGAAACAAGCGGCGAGTCATTTGAATCGTATTTAGCTGCTATATCTAGCTCTTTCGATGATCCCGAAAAAATCTTCATTATACAGTCTTTTCTGCGAAAGTATTAAAATTCAGTAGTCAAGAAGTTATTCACAAAATACATGTAGATAAATTTAGAATAATTTAAACAGGAAGTTTCTTTTGATATAAAAACTGATTTTCTAAAAAAAATACTTTGAAGAAGTACGCACATTATAGATTCAAGTTGATAACGAAGTTAAACCGAATTCACCTCGGTTTTATGGAATTTTATTTGTATCAGTATACAGCTAGGGGATATGTTTTCGCTAAACATGTTTATATATTACTTGGTTCATATATGTCGGTGGTAAACAAAATCTCAGTGCCGTGTTAGCGTCTGAAACGACGCCCTGCTAAATCTGCAGTTCGTCTCCTCAGACGTGTAACGATTTATCTATGTTTAAGTAATTAGATGTCACAAGCCGATGAAGCTGACACGATGAACGAACGAAGACATAAAAACGGACACTCGTATGAATTGTATACCATTATATCTTCACATATATTACCATTAATAATTTTCAAGTATTCCCACGGGCATATAGCATGATCAGATCTAAAATAAATTATATGCTGCCCCAACTTAATTACTGTGACATTGAAATATTCTCATTTGACACTTTGCAGACGCTAAAATATTTTCATTTCTTGATCGACTAATTTTCTGTACACATAAACGCATTTCCAGTTTGGTATTTTTTACCTCTTCTCATCACAGTTTATTACGGACTCTGTGACATTACTAAATTGTTTCAACAGCCCTTCTTCATGCTAACGGCATAAATTCATGTGTCATTCACTGTCTCTGTTTGTTGTTTTCTCCAATAAAGAGCACCAATTCAAAGTCTAAATTAAATAGTGTAAAATTAGGGTAATAAAGGTGACATATTTTTATTCGATCTTGTGATCTTTTTGACGCCAGGGGAGGATGAATTCGCTCTATTTAGCCGTACTACACCGCAAGCTCTAAATGTTTGATCAACTTTAGTCGTAAATGTAATCATTTTAATATCAAATAGTTGAGTTTGTGTCCTCGACAAGTAAGAATATTCTTTTCCTCATTTTCACTAAGATAATTGATAATGAAGAACTCAAGAAATATTAGTGATGGAAATGAGTTCCCTGAAAAAAAAAATTAATGTAATACCGAGAAGATAAAATTTCCAAATACGGTTAATTTTGGATTGGAGTAATGTCTTAGCAGAGGTATGTCCGCAGAGTTGCGGGACTCGAATCAGCCGAAACGTGTTAACAACAAACAAGATGAGATCAAATATCCATCAAATGTAAATAATGTACATAATTCTCTCAGACGAAAAATTCTTCAGGTTTCTATGGAAAAGTGAATGCAAAATCAAAAGCGGAAAAACATTCAATCTTATTTTGAAGCTATCTACTATTAAATAATGGTTTTGCGTCTAAGTAATGTTGCAATCATCCGAAGAGATTATACTCGGATGGAATAGAATCAGATAAGTAGGATGGAACAATACGTTGATATTTAGTGCGATAACTTTTCCGCAAATGACATGAGAAATATATTCTTATTGAGTAAAAGCAACACACGTTTGTAAAGGATTAATGGCAGGAACATATTCTGTTAATCTCTGTGCAATAATTCCAATTGATGACAATACTTCTCTGCATTAATTCTTTCGTCTTGGTTTAACACTTCATAATAGATGACACCCCTTATAATTCATGAAACAGAGAATAACATTTTTCAGGTGCAATCCTGTTTTGAGACGGGATCTACTTTCATATTAGGTGCTAACCATTGTCGTTTCCATTGGATATGATTAAAGAAAAACTTACTTTCCACCAGAAGTTTAGTAGTAATTCTACTCTTCAATGATGCGCAGAGACCAACTCTCTGATTAAGCTGAAATGCAGTCAAATAGTGAGATATCTGAAGCCAATTTTAGATATTTTTCTTACTTTGTAAAGGCTTTTTATAGTTGGAGTATGACTGGAAATTTTTTAATAATTAACGCACCGTTTCTTTGGACTTTCTGCAGGTATAATCTTCGTGAGCGAACGACTTCATGATCGAAGTTAACCAGATCATAGTTGGACTATCCAGGTACGTAAACCTCATTTCTATGAACAGAATAGGTATTTCTTTATCGTTTCTATTTTTGAAGAGCATCTTTTCAATTTACGGAGTTTGCCGTGTCTGATATGAATCTAATTTAAACTAACTTCAAAAGGACAGAATCGATAGGAATTGAACTGCTATGGCATAAAATAATCCACAAGACGTTAGAAAACTAAAACTATCAGAATGTAAAAACTAATGTTTATTTTACCGTAAGTATTGAACACGTGATTACGTCACAAATGCGACAGGACTTTTTTTTTTATTCCAGCTTATTATTTCCAATCACCTCTCTCCCATGTTTATTTATTTTTCCACTAAGCAGACTCATTTAATATTTCTCTCTGACTGGTAACACTTGCATAATTGATTTTATTGCTTTCGTCGTTAATATTGTTGTCATCACTTGTTATATGTGTGTGTTGTAGTGCAAAAGTCTGTGTTTACAAGTATAATTGTTTCAGGATCATTATTTTTTTTTCTGTCCTGTCTATTTTTCAAAGTGTTAATATCTAATACTTGTTATTGCATCTGCTGGTTTAATTCACATAATTTTATTTGTTTATGTTTGTCTTCTTTCCTCATATCTATGTTTTTGAAATGATAATTTTATTTGTCTTTAATTTTCAAATTCGAAGCAGATGTATGCTGCAAAACTTATGGTTACGTAAAAAGGAAGAATTCATATTCAATGAAAAATAAATGCATTTTAAGTGTAAACTGAATCTCGGTACAGGAACAATTATTTTCCATTCCACAAGAAAGGGGCGGGTACTGAAGTAAACCACGATCTTCTCTTGGAAAACCAATTAGAAAGAAGAAAGAATTTCCTATTAAGTATAACATACAATATTCGAATCATGTGCCGAGGCAACGCAAACGTATTCCTTTACACTAAAATATTATTGCAATAATAATTATTTCTACTCTAGAGACAAGGCCTTGAAAATTTTGTGGGGAAACGGGATAGTCGATTACATCGACCCAGTGCGTAACTGGTACTTATATAAATGCCATAATAATCATTTCTACTCTACGTACAAAGGACTTGAACATTATTATGGGAAAGGGGCTAGTCGATTACATCAACTCCAATGCATAAGTACGATATATATTATCGAACCCCAAAAAAGGAAAGGCAAAGTCGACCTGGGTGGAATTTGAACTCAGAACTTTAAGACATACGAAATACCATTAAGCATTTCGCCGCCCCTAACGATTCTGCCAGCCAGCTCGCATCCTTTAATTTAGTTGGAGGGGATGATAGTTTTCATCGAACCTAGAACTGTCATTGCTACTTACTTCATCGATCCCGGAAGAGTGAAAGGTAAATTCACTCTTGGCCACATTGGAACGGTAAGATCAAGAAGAAGTGTAAAAATTTACGAAGAAATTTAATAAGGTTTCAAGATTTACTAATAGACTATTAGAAGAGTGAATTTATAATAACATAAAACAATACATGTCTATCTCCCCCAGACTGAAATTATGAAAAGAATATTGATAAATAAAATGCATACAGAAATGTAGAAATTCAAAGCGTCGATGTGACTATCTTGCATTCCTTCTGGGACAAAAGAAAAAGACGTCATCAAGTTTATTTTATTTATCCGTAATTGCTTCAAACAAGACTAAAGAGAAACAAATATCCAAAATTGAAAAAAAGAACCAAAAATTCAAAAGTTTAGTCAAAAGGTTTTGTATAAATCTTTTGAAAATTATTAGTCACTTCTCTTCAGTCCCCAAGGACGGAACGCAAGCAACTTACAAATATATTTGTCTCCATATCTTTTAAGAAGAGAAAGCTATTTAAGTTTGAGTATTTCGAAGAATGTTTACTTTAAAGCGTTCCTCAAAGGTACAGTCGGTCATTTGTAGTAAAATGCTAGACAAGTTCTGTTCCTATCTATGGCCATTAAATCTTCTATTTAATTTTTCTGTTGTGCAAACAACGTAAATCAAAACACATTTGGTGTTTTCAGCTTCATTTGCAAATGGAAAGTTTCACAACACCCAGCGTTAATATACACCATAATATTTCTTTCAGAAGAAAGTGATACAGTTGATCTAACTCATGCTACATGATGAAGAGAGATTACTTCTCTTGCAGATGTTTTTCGGACTATAGCGCTCAGAAGTTCCAATTGTGTTTAGATTACGTTCGGAGGTAGAAGTTGATATTTTTGTCATATTTAAAAATCACCTAAACAGGTAATTCTTCCTGATTTGTTTTGTCACTTAAATTTTATTTACATATCCTTGTCCAAATTTACAACATCTCATCATAGAAATACAAACATTGACAGCCAGACGAAGTACTCTACACTGGAAATTTTAAAAGTTATTCTATGTCATGTTTATTCCTGTTTTTGTGGCTATCACTAATGTCTTACCAGATATTCGACGGAGTAAAAATTTATGCCAGGACAATCAACATCGTCATTTTTCAACAAACGTGTGATTTCCCGACACCTCGATACTATTAAAACAAAATAAAAGCAAGAATGAAAATCCTTAAGCTTGAGACGTCAGATAAACTATAAAATATTAAATGAGTTAAATTAATCTTGTCAAAATCAGAGTTTTGGGGCATAGTTAGTTGAGGGTCTAAGTCATATATATCGTCTATTAATGGTTTCAAATTTGATGAATTTATGAGCAATTTTCGTGATAAAATTTATTAGACAAACGCTTTCCACACTACTATTTTCATTAGATATTTCTGATTGTCTTCTGATTTTTATTAGAATATTTTACATACCTTTCTTCCGAATGTTTCTTTATAGTTTTATCTAGTTACAAACACGAGAAACTTGATGTCATTTTTTTTCTAGAAAGAGTCGTCGCGGTGTAATTTCAAATTGAAATTTTGAAAATCTGTATTTTTGTGTATATGTCATTTTCCATTAGTCTTATCTTCCTTTGAACATGAGGTAGACATGAAGTGAATTAATTGCATCTTGTGGGTTCATAATTATCTATTTACAGTTGTGAAGAGACCCATCAATCTTCATAAATTATCAAAGTCAGGTACGTTGAGCGTATGTTTGACTTTTGTTCTGAAACGTATAAGATTTGTAACATTTTTTCTGCTAGATGTCAAAATCATCGGATCTTATGAGAAACCCATAATGTAAAATTCAATCTTTGCTTCTTCTTCCTCTTTTCCTCTTCTTCTTCACTCTAACCACAGAGCCATGCGCCTCCGCACACACACAACACACACACACATCTCTCTCTCTCTCTCTCTCTCTCTCTCTCTCTCTCTCTCTCTCTCTCTCTCTCTCCCTCTCTCTGTATATATTCATATATTCATATACATATAACGTATATAAACATACTTAGAGATTCTTTCTGGCAAGCATATAAGATAAAAATTGAAACCACACACTCTCACTCACTCCCCGCACTCACCCTGCACACTTGTTACAGGCACTCACGAGTGAGTGAGCGTATGCACATATATACAACCAGGCAAGCAACAGTCATATACACAGACATACCACACTACAATTCTATGCCCAGTTCTGAATCTGAGCGAAGAACTTTGGTAATGGCTAATTGTTTCGTTTGAAAATGATAATTTAAAATTAAAACTTAAAGAAAACATGATTAAGTATGCAAATTAATGGCTATTAATATTTACTATTATTATTTTTTTCTAGTCCTATAGTTTTATAATCAACCATTATATATTTCTTTAACATTTTGTTGATTCGAAAATTTACATTAATGTGTTGTTTTCTATTTTTCTGATTGAAGTCTGATATCAGTAATATTGCTCTCAAATGTATTCTTTTAAATTTTAATTTAATTTAAGTCAACAAGAACATTCTCATCACCAGCTATTGTCCGCCTGCCGTCCGACGTGTACAGAACTTTCTCGAATCGAGTGCAGTCCGTGTGTCTCTTTTGCCTTAATTCCAGCCATATGTTGTTGACGAAGAAATCGATAATTGATAACTGTTTATTTCACACGGGTCTTAATCATTGGGTGCAGAATTTAGTTTTAATTCCTCGGTTGAGGATACAGAGTCGCTTACTCACGCACATGCATACATACTGCCCCTCATGCATTCATATAAACATGCACATACACATGCACACACTTGCAAAATAAACGCACAAAAAATAAGCAACCAAATGTCCACCTACAAAATCTTAGAAACACAGACGCACAGTCTTCATTCATACACCCAGAACCACACCCACACACATACACATACACTCACGTTATCGCACACACTCATATACGCCCTGTACTCTCCACACACACACATATACACATATACATAACCATATACGCATACATATATCCACCTATAAAAACTCACAACGATACACAGGCGCAAGTATTTGTGAAGGCGCACACCCATCACTCACACACGCGTCCGTGCGCATAGAGGATATAGAGACTTAAAACACGAGCACACTAAGATGTACACACAGTGTTATACATACATATGCATACGACAGTATGCAAATATGTAAAATATAACATAACGCTTTCAAATTTTGGATCGATTCCAGCAGGTTTTGATGGGACAAGGAAGTCGGTAACATCGACCCCAGTACTTGACTGGTACGTATTTTATCGAGTCCGAAAGTATAAAAAGCAATATTGACCACTATGGAATTTGGACTCAGAACATAAAGACGGACGAAATATCTCAAAGCATTTTGTCTGGGGTGTCAACGATTCTATCAGCTCGCAGCCTTAAATCTATATAATTCATTTCTTTATTGCACACAAGGGGATAAACATAGACGGGACAAACAAGGACAGGCAAAGGGATTAAGTCGAATATATCGATCCCAGTGGGTAACCGGTACGTATTTAATCGGCTTCGAAGGGTGGAAAGCAAAGTCGACGACCTCGGCGGAATCTGAACTCAGAAAGTAACGGCAGACGAAATACCGCCAAGAATCTCGCCCGGCGTGGCAACGTTTCTTATTTCTTTATTACCCAAAAGGGGTTAAACATAGACGGGACAAACAACGACAGACAAAGGGATTAAGTCGATTACATCGACCTCAGTGCGTAACTGGTACTTAATTTATCGACCTCCGAAAGGATGAAAGGCAAAGTCGACCTCGGCGGAATTTGAACTCAGAACGTAGTGGCCGACGAAATACCGCCAAAGAATCTTGCCAGGCGTGCTAACTTTCTGCCAGCTCGCCGCCTTAAATGTATATAATATGTAGAATAAAACATAATGTCTGTAAATATATTCGAGCTTATGTGTGTGTGTGTGAGTGTGTGTGTGTATACGTATGTGTAATACACATATGTATCATTGTAGATGTGAATGAGGGTAACTGTGTGTGTTTGAGTGAAAGTATTTGTCTGAGAAAATATACATAAAATATCGATTTGTTTTACAATATCTAATATGTTATAACGATTATTTTTATGTTTAATTCTTTCCGTTTATAAGTAGAACTTGCACGAACAGAAATAAGATTCTACAACAACAGCAACAACAACAAAAAGAACGGCAACAACACAAACACGCACACATACACACACACAGACACACACGCACACACACACACGTACATATTTCTCGGAAAACATGCAATTCGAGGAAGAAAAAAAAAGGAAGAATATCACACACCGTTACAAAGAATTTCCCTTGTACTATTGCTGCTGACTATACATTTGGCAACATGGAGAGAAGCAAAACGGTTAGAATTACGAACAGAAAAAGAGAAAGACAAGAAAAAAAAAGCGATAACGCTTATCAATACAACAACCATTACAATAACGATAATAGTAACGCCAGTGACAACAACAATAGTTATCAGCATCATCATTATCATCATCACAATCGTCATCCTCACCATCACCATCGTCATCATCACGATCATCGATCAGGACCATGATCATAATCATCATCTTCATCATCATCTTCATCATCATCACCATCGTCATCACAACCACCACCACCATTATCGTCATCATCATCAACACCATCATCATCATAAACATTATTCTTTTATTCTTTTATACGTTTCAACCCTAAGGCTGTGGCTATGCAGGGGCACCGTCAAAAAATATGGACTGATATTTTGTATTATTATTATTATTATTATTATTATTATTATTATTATTATTATCATTCAGTAGTTTTCTTTTTATAACGTGCTTT
>JAOPJW010000929.1:18176951-18189267 GCA_027122535.1 Octopus maya | reverse complement strand
CACCGTACTCCTTCAATGAAACTTAATTTTTTTTTTGTTCATAAGTTTAACAGAAAATTTTCAATATGGTAACCGAACTAATAAATAGTTAAGACCAATTGGCTAAATTATTCGTACTTGACCTCTTATATAGGTATATACCGTCCCCTCAAATTAAGTTTGGATGAATCCCCTGAAGATTACTACATGGATGGTGGGATTATCTGCAACTATCCAATTCACTGCTTTGATGGTATGTACAGCGACTTTTTCTTTATATAAAAAAAATAAAAATAAAAAAAAATAGGTGTCGCAGATCTCATAACCTTTCAAATTCTTCTGTAGGATGGTGGCTATCGATGGAGCCTGATGACCGCTTTCTTCACAAATGTCAACCGTCTATTGACTTGAGATCTTTGGAGATTGAATGTTTCTTTGGGTTTAACCACACAAGCCTTGGCATTATGACGGTAAATAGATTCTTTCTTCATAAATATTTTATTTTAATGTATTTCGTTCGTTAAATCTAATGAAAGTTTTTTGTTTTTTTTAAAAAAAAATCATATTTGCTACTTAGATATTTGATTAAAACTTTTTCATAAGTATCTGTAGTCTCCAGGCAGCCACACTTAAGATTCAATAACATCGATCAATTCGTTGTTTGATGCAACTTTATTCCAGTTTGACGATTACCACAACGATGATACATACGATATAATGAAACGGCGACTTGAACAAGTCGAAGGCGTTGTCCCTACACCAGAAACCGAACTTGGCAAGTAAGTATTTTCCTTCTTACCGACTTTCAATAACATTCTAAACCAGTATTAAAATGATCTTAAGGTCACCGGTGGCAATATTTAGTGTAATGCGTTTCTTTTATTTTATTCTAAGGAAATGTAAAGAGGCCAAGGAAAGGCTGGAACTGATGCGACACCAATTGGAGGGCTTTCCAGAAGCCAGTGAAAAACTAGGAACTGTGAGTGTCCACCTCCCGCTTTTTAATTAGATCTTCAGTTCGAGCTAAAGTTTTTGTCTAGTCCAGTGAAACCCTGATGAATTAGCTATAAGTCTTACATTAAAATGAAATCATTATTTATCTTGGATATGCATGCTTCTCTTTAATGAAGTAGTGTGAATTTAATGAGAATTTGACTCTTTTCTCTTTGTCGGTAAGTATTAAATTTTGATAAAAGGCAGCAGGCTAGAAGAATAGTTCACACACTGAGCAAAATGCTTGGCATTTTGCCCGCCACTGCGTACTGAGTTCAAATTCCTCCGGGGTCAACTTTTTTTTTTTTTCATCCTTTCGGGTTCAATAAAATAAGTTCCAGTTAAGCACTAGGGTTGCTGTAATCGACTTAGCCCATCACCCTAAACTGTTGTCTATGTGCCAAAATTTGAAACAAATATTTTAGACTCGATAGCTTTTACCTTTTAAATATTTAATACTGGTTATGGTGTAACTTTTCAGATTTTGGAGACACTTCAGGAAGATGACAACTCGGTATCTGTTGTTAGATTGGCAAAAGAACTGACCGATAGCGTGAGTAAATTATTTTCGTATGTAATCCATACCATTCGTTTAAAAACGTAAACGATCAATCTGTAATCATAAGGATTTTTTTTTTCCAAATACATTTACGTAGATTTCATTTCCTTCTTAGACTGTTTTCTCTACGGCTGAGCTCCAGGTATTATTTGGTGTGGGTAATGACGAAAGAGAATGTTTGGAATTGCTTCGAGGATATGCCAACAGTGAAGATAGGGTAGGTTGACAAGCTTAAATTTATTTTGCCGCTAAAAAATTGTCTGCAAGATAGTTTAACCTAGCATTTTAAACTTCTTTTACAAACCGGCCAGATCCAGTCGAACACATGTCGTACAAGATTTTCTTAAAAAAAAAATTCAAAAAATTCACAATACCGAATTCTAGAAACTGAGATAATGGTTGATTAATTTGAAACAGTTAATATTTGAGGAATCCGAATGCTAATATACATCTTTCTATATTATCTTAGCTGTCAATTGGCAATATTTTGTCTATTGCCGAGAAAAGACACTGGCAGAATTTCTACGCCTACAGCAAGATAACACCAACGTTTGCAGTGACTAATTTGTCTTCGTTTTGGGGAGCGGTTAATAGTGTATCGAACGAAAAAAACAAATCGGTGTCGGTAAGTTCAGCTTTTATTTATTTATTTATTTTTTTTTTTTTTAAACCTATCAATTTTCCAATTCAGAATTGTTAAACATCGGATTTATATACTTTTCGTTTAGTGTGACTAATTTAGTCCAGAACATTTCGCATAAAACTGTGCTGCATTTACTTGGTGTGAGCTTAAGATATATCCTAAGCGACCCCCAAAATGCTTGAAAAATTCAGAACCTGGTTATTTTGGAGCAAGGATCATGTGGATTGTAAGGCACTCTGGTTGTGAAACTAGATTAACACGAATTGAAAAACTATATTGTATTTTAGGTCTCGGCCAGTTAGTTGACTATTTGTCAACTGGATAATAAAAGCAACATTGCAAGAAATTCTGTTAAAAGCTACACCAGTTCTGCCATGCCTCTATAGGTATTATGATAATGGATTAGCTGGTCCGAATTACCTAACATGCTCCGGCTTTACGCTCTGCTGCCAAGTTTCATCGTTATTTGTTAACTTTGAAACATCGGTGATGGAAATTGAATATTGACAATAGGTCTTCTATTTACCTTGTTCTTGCATGAAAGTAACATGTATCTGGATGACGATACATTGTCATGCCCGAAGGCCTTCATATGTATAAGCTAAAAAGCTAGGACCACCAGTGGGGGCAGCACTTTTGGGTCTGTAAGCAATGTACTGCTTGTGGGATCTGGGGGCGGCAAATGGATGGGCCGCTCCGGGCGACACATTGTAGCTCCGCTAGTGGCTAAGAACTTATCTTCAGGTACCTGGTTTCAAAGTAATTAAAATCCACATTGTCATTTTGCCAGATATGATATAATTTAGAGCTCCACCATAAATCTTAACTTGAACTTGGGTTGCCCCAAATCGGTACTGTAATGCGAGTTGTGCCAAACTACGTCAGTAACAAATGTATAGTACGATAACATTTTACATTCTACAAATTCAAAACTTGAAGACAGCTTATAAAATTTACTTTTGATATCTAACCTCTAGAAAACCGACTTGTTCCGTACTGTTGGTATCTACACTGGCCATGTTACCAATAATGACACTGGCCTGCATGAAGCTGACGCAATCTACCTGTACCAGGTAAGTTTATATATTCCATTCTCAGACAGACCGTCGTTCTCACCGGGAATGTCTTGTGTAATTTCAACTTTTTTTTTTTCTTCAGCATGGTTGGAACTGCACTGCGGCGTTCTTGCGAGAGATCACCCAGACATCCACCCCTACTTCAGGACAGAAAAACTTGTTATCTAGTAGTTCAGACACTTCCTGAATCCGTTGAATCCCTTTAAACGAATTTTGCTTCAACAATGGCTACGAATATCCGAAAAATCTTTGATCAATTTGTACTCGTCTAGAATTTGCAGTTTTTGGTTTATTTCAACGAAATAGTAGTTTATTGCTTTTATGAATTGTCTTTATCGAAATAAAGTTTTACAACGAATGTATGCGGTTACATTTTTTTTTTTTTTTTTTTTTGTTGTTGTTGTTGTCAAGTTTCAATAGAAGCTAATGTTAAGATAACTACGAAGTATTAACATTATCCATAAATACCATGTATTAAATATAAAATTAAGATCAAGCTTTAAAAATACTACAGTACTACATTTTAAGACCAGTGATGTAATAAGAAAAATGACTGTCCTACTTTGCAGACAGTTTCAACTTCATTGTATTTCTGAATAATCGTCGTACACTCTTCACTTATCCTAAAATCGTTCTTTTAGTCCCTTTTTTGTATATTAACCTGCATAAAACGCCGTCGATTCAATGGGAGATTCTTCACCTGATACTTTACGGTAACCACTTCTCCCTCGAATCGCAACTTTGATCAGAATGTGTGATCCGGAATTATCTTCATTATCAACACGAGCAGTTATAAATGAACTGCTCAATTCCAATCTGCTTGTAGCAGGTTTTCAATGTAGATAAATCTACATATGCTCTTAGATTGACTTTTATCGATTCCGAAAGTATGAACGGCAAAGTCGACCACGGCTTAATTTAAACTCGGAACGTAAAGACAAACGAAATACTGCTAAGCATTTCGCATAGCATGCTAACGTTTCTATAAGTGGAGAAATAACCTCGTTTTGCCACCACCATGCTCCTTAATTTATTTCCAATTATCAACCATCTGCTGTCGAAGTGACGTGGCACCCACTGAAATAACGCTATTTTAATATTTCAGCAGGTACAGGCGGCGATCTGCCAGGATCGTGAGCAGGCAGGGCGAAGTGTTAAGCCTTTCGTCTGTTTCAGTCGTTAAATCCCGTCGATGTTGGCTTACCATTCGGAGTCGATAAAATAAGTACCAGTTGAACACTGGGATCAATGTAATAGACTAATCCCCTCGAGCTTACAGGGCTTGTGTCAAAATATAAAATCAATTCCAGCAAGTCGTTGATACTAATCGTGTTTTGTTCATCTGGCCTGAAAAGGCATCCTAGAACCGATTAGTTATGCCAAACTGGGTAGCAGGTCAAATCTACTAACCAAGAATGTTTTATTTGCGCTTTTAGCTTAAATTTTACACGGTGCTTTACTCGTCTCGAGGCTATGGTAGGCGTTTTAGATCCCTAGTTAAACAGAATTTTTACTTTGCGGTATCACAGAAGAAACTGACGTTGAACTTATAACGCAAGTTTTTAGAATTCATTTCTGTGCAAAATACAATTAAAATCAAGTTGAGAGGGAAAAGTTTACCATTTCCTGTATCACTACTATTTCAGAAAAAGTTTAAGCATATTCAAGAGAACGTCGGATGAGTAAAACGGGCAAAATACTTTCCCAGAATATTCGAGAGACCTTTCTTTTATATGACCAAACAAGTGTTAAGCTTCCATATAAAGATTACGGAGAATATTACGACTGAGCTTGAAAAATAAAAATTGTTTAAAAAGCGTAGGGGACAAGTTGCTGAATAACCAGTCAACACTGACGTTCAGATACGTATCAATAAAATTGATTAAAAAGAATATCGCGTCTGTAAAAAAATCATGCAATAAACATAGTCGATGTTTATTCAGAACTGAGGAGCGTGTGTTCAAATTTAAACTCGTCGATATGTTTTGAATTTAGTCAAATAGGAAAGACGGTGGGATGCAAGAAGCTGCTATATGTAAGTTTCTTATACCTGCACACTTTAAAACTGTTAGCATGCGAATAAGACTGACTGGAGTGCTGCTTGATGCGTCGAAAAAGTTTTATTTTGGTTTCCAATAACCAGATCCTTTTGCCTACGATGGTCCACTTTATATTTTAGTCTGTCACTAATTTCTCAGTTGAAAACAGGCATGTTAGGAACTAAGGCAATAACCAACAGATTCGGCAAAGGATGGCAAGACGAACTGGTTAAGCAATAGCATTTCGACAGCTCCATGAAGTTAAATCTATCTTCGAGAAAACTGACATTTTATTGCTGCCGCCGCTACACGGAGCCTTAGAGACGTGGAAGACAAGTGTGAGGTTTTACAGTTTATAAATTTGGGGTGACTGTACCGAAAATTGGGATACTGCGAATTTATCACAATTGCTATTTACTAGTTAAAACAGATTTAAGATCTTTGAGCACTTTGCTATTGGAGAAAAAGTTTGTGGAACAAGTGTTATCGAAGATTTTACTCAATGTATTGTAGATTAGTAGTTTCGTAATATCACTTTTGTTAGTAGAGTTCCCAAAGTACATCTGAGCTATCATGTGGTTTCTATATTGTCATACTGCCACTAATAGACTTTATATTTTGATAAAATGAAGTTAGCTAAATTGGTATACAAAAGATCAGATGCCTCCAATATACCAATTTATTGCTGTCGCGACTTTTAGAAAAGTACTGCTTGAAATTTAACGATATCAATGAGCCAAACTTAAATCTTGGATTTAAAAACAAAAAGCTAATTTTTCGAATAAAAGACCGATCAGGAAAAAAAAAAAAAAAAAAAAAACCGTTCTTGGTAAAGCATTGAAAGTAAGATTAAGTTTCAGGAAATACAAACTGAAAAATTTCATTGCCTTATTATGATCGATTTTTTTTTTTTTTTTTTTTTTTTTTAATTAAATCGACCTATTAATTTATTAGTAACCATCGTTTTCAGCATGAATCAGGGTTATGGGGCTATCAATGTCTAGCGACTTGCGAAAAAAAATTAATGTTATTTGACGGACACTTTCAGTTGCAAGATTTCAAACGTTATGCAATTAGCCTTGTAGTTGTCTCGGCTGCCTTTAAATTGTCCCGAGATCAACCACCTTTCAGCTTTTCCGAGTTCGATTAAAAGCTCACCTAACATTAGCGGAACTGTTAGAGTCGAACCAGATGCTTTGTGGCATCTATAACAGACTTTGTTTTGACATCAAAACCCGCGCCCACAATGGTAACAACTTTGAACACTAGAAGCTGTTAATCTTCAAGGGCTTTAAGTTTTTTTACGCACTAAATGAAGTGCTAAAAGAAACAGTTAAGACGAAAATATTTTAAAGACAATTTATTTTACTATTAGAAATCAAAATGAGGCCAAAAAAATAAAACGGTAACAGATTCAAGGTGCATATAAACATTAATCTTCAAGGTCCGTAGTTTTAGATTCAGTTGTCGGTTCCGTTGTTTCGAGCTCTTGGTTTGGCTCATGCGGTGGTGCCTGGGTACTGATAGATGCCATTTCTTCTGGTGTTGTAATTGACAAGGCGCCGAATTGTCGCAAGAAGGCCACTGTACAGTTCCAACCATGCTACAAATTAGAAAGATGCAATTATAGAAAACGGAGAATTTGAAGGAGAAGCGAGAAAAAGAAACCGAGGACTTACTTGAAATAAATAGATTTCGTCGGCTTCGTCCAGGTCAATATCATTGTTGCTAATATGACCGGTGTAAATACCAACAGTACGGGTCAAGTCGTCCTCCTGGAAGATAGACACGAGGAATAAGTTCAACCATCTTATATATTGCTGACATTATAAATTATATATAACGATACTTACCGAAGTCCATTTGTTGTTTTCATGGATAGAATTATTAACTGTCCCCCAGAATGAGGATAAACCGGTTACATTCGACCGTGTTGACAGCTTACTATAGCTGTAAAATTTGCGAGAGGTTCTTTTCTCAATAAAATTTATAATTTCAGTAACTGAAAGCTGAAAGAAATAAGTGAAAAGATTAGAAAAACAATCCATTATAAATTTAAATATATCTAAGGCCAAAGCAACTCACCATCTCCTTTGCATCAAAATGCTTCTGGAAAAAAGCAAGGCACTCATTTTCATTATTTTCAGCTCCAAATAACGCCTGAACTTCTATCGCAAAGAAAGATTTCTACAAAGAGATAAGTGACCAAAACCATTTTCAAGTGTTCGGGTATGACTGAACGACAGATAAGTTTTAGAGAAATTTAGTTTAAACGCTTACTTTAGTAATTTCTTTTGTCAATTCGGAAACCGATACCAAATTGTTGCAGTCTTTGATTTTCTCCAAAACCTGTTTACGGATAAGAATTAAGTTACATTTTAAGCCATTTACATAATCAGGATTAAGGCCAATAGACAGATTTAAAATTTGCAACTTACTTCACGAAGTTTTGTCATGGCTTCTGGAAACTTCTCAAAAATTAGTTTAATCTGCTCAATGTTTTGACCAACCTCTTTGTATTTCCTTTAAAAGAAATACAATTTAGTAGAAACTAAACGCAATCAGTTATGAAAATGGTAATTTCGTGTTCAACTAATACCAAATTATCTGAAGTTATGGTCTATGCCCACTCCGTAGAATTGGGTTCACTACTCAGCTTGCCATACAGTGTATGTACTCGAAAATACTTACTTGCCAAGGTCGCTATCGGGTATGGCGATAGCAGCTTCTGTAAGATCAAGGCGCTCCTTCATTGCATCATACATCTTAGCGAAGTGGTAATCGTCGAACTGAATTTAAACGAGAACAAATTTAATTTGCAGAGAAACCATATGAAGTCAAAATTAGAAATATTTTGAACGTTAGGCTTTAGTGTTAATTTAGTAGTTCTTGGAAATTCATACAGAAACACCACATAGTAACTTCTGTTGTACCACTTTTGTAAATCATTCTAGCTTACTGGTATTAGTTATATACTAAATTAACTCGTGATTAACTAGACATCTATATAAGACAGGACATAAAATGGAACGCCGTGGACTGCAGTACTGAAACGAATATGAAAGTTTAAGAAAATAAAACTTGCCATGATAAATCCGAGGCTTTGGGAATTGACGCCAGAGAAACGTTCTTTATTCAGCGTTCTGATATCAGGTGTTTGACATTTCTGAAGAAATGAGCTATCGGATTCCATTGATAGCCACCAACCATCGAAGCAGTGAATGGGGTAGTTGCAAAGCATCCCACCATCCAGGTAGTAGCTTTCGGGGGCACCAGCCACACTATATTTTACAGGCTGGGACATACCTTTTAAGAATATAAAGTGAAAAATTTTAAAAAAATAAATAAAAACCGGTTTCCAGTGGTCATGGGAAAAACAGAAAGGTTATCAGACATTTTAAAACTCTGAGTCAGGTTTTGATGGGTTTTCACAAAGAAGACAAATGGTTGAAGCAAAAAATCAATGAGAGCAAGAAGATTTATAAAAAAAAATAAAAATAAAAAAAAAAAAGTCAAATTTATAAATTAACAAGTATTATGGGCTAAAAGTTACATGGAGTTAGTCAAACGTCTAACTTAAGAACATGGATTTTTAGAATATTGGAACAATACAGCAAACCATTAGGTTACCGAAGAGGAAAACTGAACTGTAGATTTCATAATTACCAGGAACAGAGATGGTCATAAGGACTGCACGACGAACAACGACATCAGGTGTTGTTTTGGTGTGAAAATATTCCTCTTTCATTCGGTTTACGTTCACAACAACGATACACAATTCCTTGCCAGTCTTTTTGTAAAGCTGAAATAGTATGAATAGGAATTCATGTTAGAATTCCTCTTCCAAAATATATCACTTGTAATAAATACATGCATTGTGTACTCACTTCTTGAAATGTTATGTCAGCGTTTCCACACTTTTGCGTTAGAACATTACCGAACCAGTCAAGGAATTTTTGGCCAGCATTCCAACCGAATTTCTCGAAAAACTCATCTTCGGGAATCTCATTAGTGCATTGGTTGTCTGAAAATGGTAAAAAATAATTGTTCTAGATTAAGTTTAGTTGCTACACATGGATTTAGTTTCTTGCCGTGACTTCCGAATCCAAATAAATGTAAGAGACTCAATAACAATTGCCAAAAGTTATAAAGATATCGAGAATATAGAATCCTAAAACTGCAATTTTAACAATGCCAGAATCAGTTATAAACAGTAATTACGTATGCAACAATACTATTTATCAATAGCAGTGGGCTCCGATTCGAATAGGTAAGCCAGAAGTTCTATGCAAAATTATCGAGTAAGTGGCCGTATTAAGGAATTTCAAAAAGTCGATTTCTTACCAGTCAAGAACTTTTCCAGGTGTTCACCGACAGTCTGTTGTAGAGAATTGCAACTGAAACCAGCGGCCAAAAGACAGGCTACAATAGCACCAGTTCCAGCACCACTGAATCGTTTGATATTAGAGAGAATGCCAGTTTTCTCGAGGACCTGCAAGATTTTCAGAAGTTTAAAAGAAAAAACGGGAACAAGATGTGGCTAAAGAGTTTATGGGAACATGGCTTCCGATTGCGATTAATGTAAGAAGTTTCAAGTTTAAAAAGCAATAAAACTACAGTCAATATTTAAAAAAAAAAAAATAAATAAAAATAAAAAAAAAAAGATACGATAGTTTTCAACTGTATATTTAAGTAACTATATTTATCAGAGTAATTTAAAAGAAAATATTGTTTATGTATTTCAGAATGAGAACTATTGAACAAAGAAAAGCGGAGGAAAAAAAACTTACTTTTATTGCTCCAGCATAAGCAAATGCTTTGGCACCACATCCTTCAAAGATTAGATTTTCAAATGGGTACTGCTTTTTCTTGAGTGATGTTACAGGCAGAAGTCCTGGGCTTGACTCAGATCCCAGGTTACGTGAACTCTGGTTTCCCATGTTTCTGGTTTCATGATCTTTCTTTCTCTGACAATCAATTTATAGCTTGTCTAAGACCTATGCAAATTTGAGTAGATTCCATTTGAAATTGTTCCACCCGTTTTTTTATTTTACGCAACCAGGTGAAGTGAAAAGTCCCTCTGCGAATTGCAATTATATTACTGAAAGTTTTAAGTTCAGTTCCCGCCCGTTCCATTAAAGTCATACGTAAAACGAGCAATATTTGTGTGGATAATTTTTTTTTCTGCTTTCTTTTCTATTTTCCATCTATTTTCTGATCACAAGAAATGTATTTTATCCCATGTATTTCATCCTACGATGCTTTCACCGCATCTTTCCATCCACTGGCTATTTAAGTCAAGCATGGGCAACGTTTATCAAGAAGCGGATTGCATTAGACATAGCTCATCACCAGGCGGACCGCACGTAAGCCATTCCATCATCATATTGTAAGTTACTCATTTAATTTCATCGTTCGCTTTATGTAACCCACGTTTTGTGTTATCTGTCTTTGTAATGTCCCCCTTCTTTGTAATGAGGCCTTCGTGTCTATAATAAAGATATCACCAGGTGGACCGCACAGCTAAACATTTTTGGAAGGTAGTTTTTTTGTTAGGCGGGCCATCCAGAAAAATCCCATGGGCCGTATGCTGCTCATAACTGATTTAAGTTTATTCATATCGTTTGACATATCTCTATAAGATATCGAGTCGTACCCGTCCATTCACAGACTAGTTGGAGTTGACACTTTTTCTTTATTGCCCGCAAGGGGCCAACACAGAGGGGATAACACAATCACATGTGGGGACACATAACAAATAAAAGAAAAGAGAAGCATATGTTATAATGAATGATAAGATGAAGATGAGAAATGGAATGAAGTTTCCTCAGCCCCCATCTCTGAGTTACTTCATTTGTATCTCTGTTCATTTTCTCTTTTTGAACCCGGAGCCTTCTAAAATATCCACTTCGTATTTCTTCAGTAGAAACGTGTAGTTCATATTCCCTGGCAAACTTTGAGTATCCAGATCGACTTGCCATATTGTAAATCCTTTCTTGAATTTAAGAATTCTTTCCCTTTGGTTCTCGTCCAATAACAGGCAGCAATACCATCCTTGCACCGCTCCAATGTCCTTCCATTTCTTTATTTCTTCACACAATTTTTTTATTTTTTGTTATCATACATCATTACAGTTTCCGTTCTTCGTTTTTTCCAGGGGAGGGGCGGTTGAATTATTTATGTCTGGCTGTGTTTGTTTTCGTGTTGGAGGAGGGGGTAGGTTCAGTATCTGTAGGGAACGAGTGGGAAGAAGAGGGTGTAGGTGGGAGTTAGGTAGGGTGGGTTTCAGTATTTATTTTACCTGGTTTCCTCCTTTTTCTCTTCCTTTTCTTCCCTGGAGTTACCCATTCGCCTTCTGTTCCGCTTCTGTTTTTGCTGATGGTGGTATTATTTTCTCCTTTTCTCTTACCAGTTCTTCCTTTTTTCCTTGTAGCGGGTAGTTTGCTCTAATGTGACCTTTCTGGCCACACTTGTAGCATCTGGGTATTCTGCCCTCTACTCTAACTACCATTGTTGTGTCGCCAAACACTATTGTTTCCGGCAACTCTTGTATTACACCATTCGGTCCCATATCACCATATTTAAGGATTGTCCTTTCCAGTTCCTTGCTTCCGTCTTGGTGGCCTGGAGAACCTCCATCTCTTCCTCCTTACCAAGCAAGACTGCGGCTACTCTCCAGGCTACGTCGACGTCCGGCGGGGAGGGGATTCCCTCAACGTTGACCCTTATAGCACTCCTTCCACCATATATTGGCAACATCACTACTTCCTCGTTCTTTAATATTGTTGACGAGTTCAAACTTGCACTTCCTACCTCATTAGAAAGAAGTTAAGTTTGGTTGTGATGATGATGGTTTTCATTGACGACTGAAATTTGACTGTTGATTAAACAATACAACTCCAATGATTTCTTGAAACCAACCACATGGTTCTGGGTTCAGTCCCACTGCGTGGCACCTTGGGCAAGTGTCTTCTACTATAGCCACGGGCTGACCAAAGCCTTGTGAGTGGATTTGGTAGACGGAAAC
>JAOPJW010000929.1:17912239-17925046 GCA_027122535.1 Octopus maya | reverse complement strand
ACCAAAGCCTTGTGAGTGGATTTGGTAGACGGAAACTGAAAGAAGCCCATCGTATATATGTATATATATATATGTATATGTTTGAGTGTCTGTGTTTGTCCCCCCAACACCAACATCGCCTGACAACCGATGGTGGTGTGTTTACGTCCCCGTAACTTAGCAGTTCAGCAAAAGAGATCGATAGAATAAGTACTAGGCTTAGAATAAGTCCTGGGGTCGATTTGCTCGACTAAAGGCGCTGCTCCAGCATGGCCTCAGTATAATGACTGAAACAAGTAAAAGAGATAATCATTTGTCAACAATATAATTACATGTGTTTTTATGAACCACAAGTCCTTATGAAAGATCATCTCAAAGTACAGAACCTGGTATTGAGTGCTGTAACACAATTTCCACATCAAGTTTACCTCTTAGAAACAATTATTTCAGCTGTGGGTTGGTAGATTCATCAGCATCAGAGAAAATGCCTTGTCATATGTCTTTTGGATCTATGTTCTGAGTTAAAATCCTACCAAGATCAACTTTGTTTTTTTATTCTTTCCAGGGCTAATCAAATAAAATATTACTCAAGTACAAGGGTCGATGACATTGACTGACCCCGGACTCCGCAAAATTGTTGGCCTTCTGCTTAAATTAGAAACAATTATATTTCACTCAGAGCAGAAGATTGAAAAAAATTTAAGAGCATTGGACAAAATACCTTGCAGTTTTTCTTTTGGAATGGTTCTTCACATTGTTAGTTCAAGTACAACCAATGTCAATTTTGTCATTCATCCTTCTGAGGGTTCAATAAAATGAAGAACCGGTCAAGTATTGGGATTGGTGGCATTGACTGACATCCTGCTCTCAAAACTGCTGACAATATTAGGATTCACTTTGGTGCAGGTGGAGGCACATGGCTTAGTGGTGAAGGTTTTGGACTCATGATCGTAAGATTGTGGTTTCGATTCTTGGACCAGGTGATGCATTGTGTTCTTGAGTAAAACACTTTTCCCATGTTGCTCCAGTCCACAAAAATGAATAATCTTCTAACAGACCAGTATCCCATCCAGGGAGGAATATATACTCCAGAGAAACCAGTCCTGTGCTCCTAACGGAGTCATGTGGACTAACCACATTGGTACAAAGCCCCAAATTGTAGAGGTACATGACTAGTGCTTATTTTAATACCTTCTTAGAGAGCATTGTCAGAATTTATTAATTCTTCGTTTATTACTTACAACACTGTACCCTTCACACTACAGTAAGTATAGAACATGCATTCACTGTCATCAAACCATCAATACTATATACATTCATTGTTTACAAAATAAAGAACTAAATCAATGTGAATCTGCCCTGCCTGTTGTGCATCAAACATGAAAAAATGGTTATGATCCACACATTTTTAATACAAAATGATGAAAAATAGACTGATTAGAAGACTCTTTGTAGAAATTGACCAATATTTTTAATTTGATTTTTAACTAATTGTCTTCCAATTGAAAATATATTGCTGACGTTTCATGCATTAATCAGAGAAATGTCTGAATGTTTTAAATGGTTTTTAACGTGTCGTGATCGTGTGCTTGCTTGCACAAAAGTTCTGCTACAAAATGGACACTCAAATGGTCTTTCTCCTGTATGAATTCGTCTGTGCTCTTTCAGATTTCCTGATGTAGTGAATGTTTTACAGCAGATATCACACTGAAATGGCTTGGTAAAACAGTCGGCTTTCGTCGAATTCTTGGTAGATGAAGAATGTGTTTGTTTGGTGGGACTGGGAGAATGTTTGTTGCGTGCAAAATTAGAAGAGTTAGCTATTGTACTAGGTTGGTTCCCACTGGTGATTACAGAAGTCGCACCACCCTCAGTCACAGTTAGATTATCATTGGACTGCAGACGATCTACAGATTGTGATGCATTTTCTAAACCATGGGACTGCAACTGCCTAACAGTGTTACTATCTTTAATACTAGAGGTATCACTAATGTCTAAAGAAACTGTTCTGAAATATTGTGTCGTAAATAAACTAGAGGATAAATGCGACTTTGGAGATAATTCTTCTTCGTTAGATATATCTACATTGCCATCAATCTCATCAGATGTAATGGTTTTCAGTGATTCCTTGTTCTGAGAACAACTGAAATCTAAATACTCAGGATTATGTTGTAAAGCTGTGGAAAGAGAACCCTTCTTATGAGTTTTCATATGCTTTGACAAAGTGCTTTTCTGAGCAAATGTCTTAAGACAAATTTGGCAAGAAAAAGGTCTTTCTCCTGTGTGAGTTCTCATATGTTCCTTCATATTACTGGCACTTGAGTAAGACTTCTGACAGAAAGAACAAATATGTTGTTTGGATTGCAGCGAAGAAGAAACTCTGAAAGATTCACAAGATGCCTGGATCTTGGTGGATTTTAAAGGTTTTTTATTCATTGTTTCATCAGATTGGTTCGAAGCAGGAAACCGTTTCCGAGACTGCAAACGTTTACTGAATAAGGTTTCGTTCACCTTTGTAGGAATTATCCTCACCTTGTCAGATCCAACTGATTCACTTTCCAGAGCATCTAATCCTAAGTTCAAACCATACTCATCGCTTTCAGGGGATTCAGGCTTCATGAAATTTCTCTTTAGATGACCCTTAGACATTTTGACAACTTTACCAGCATTTTCAGAGTTCACTAGAATGTTATCAGTTGAAGGCAGACCCTCTTCGTCTTCACTTTTGTCAGAACATTCATCTTCTGATAAAACAATAACATCATCAAAGCTAAGTCCTGATGGCTGCCTTGAATCAACTTGCAAGCATTCTTCAGAATCGTCCACTGAATTCGAACTGGCATCTAAATATTTGTATTGACCTGAATCTGATGCCTCCACTTTAGTTTTCACTTTGCAATCATCAGTGGTGATAGCCTCCATAATGCTAAGTGTTTGTTGTTCAACATTGTCTGGAGAGATCCTCTTCTTCAGATGATTCACTTCAGAGAACATGTCCTTTTTAACTCTCTCCGTATTCTTTATAACTTCTGTAGAAGACGAATCCAGCTGACTTATATCCCAGTCTTCTTCAGTCAATTGGAAACTAACCAATTCTTCAAGATATTCCTTCTTTATACACTCAGTTTTAAATTGCAGTGACTGTTTCTGAATTTCGTCAGAGAATTCTTCTAAATGATCAAAGTGACCCCTTGGACTTGATGGGTCTCCTGCCCCTTCACTGTCTTCAGGGTTTGCATTAATTGTACTCCCACACCTTTCATTAGATTTATTTGAGTCAGAAACAACACAATGACTTGAGTGATGGGTATTTCTGGAAGACTTTTCAGGCAAGCAACCAGGATTACGAGATGGATCCATGTCTAAATATATTTGGTTGAGTGAATCAGTTAAGTTCTGAGAATAAGGTTTGGACAAGTTTTTTCCACTGAAAGTAATATTGCACGACAATTTATGTAAAGCAAATGAAGCTACATCAGAATATATTCTGTTGCAATTTGGACAAACACAGTTTTCAGCGTCTCTCATGAGATTTATGGATTTGGTTAAACCATGATGAGCTGGTCTTAGAATTTTGGTTCTAGGATTCATTTTGCTTCGTACATAGTTATTGTTACGTATTGGAACAGAAATTTCACTACTGGGTACTGAGCTCTCATATGCGTTTTTTCGAAAATGCATTAGTTTCATGTGTCTCGAACACGTACTGGAATGGGTAAATACTTTGGCACAAAAATAACACTGAAATGGCCGTTCCCCTGTGTGAATTCGGTGATGCTCCTTTAAATTACTCACATTCTTGAAAGTTTTATGACAATAGGCACACTGCTGAACCTTAGACACCTTCAAGTTACTACTTGTTGCATTCCTGCTAAAATTTTCATCCTCTCTCTTACCATTTTTGTGTTGCCGACTCAATGGTAATTCTTCTACCTCATCCAATTTCTCTTCAGACTTCAAGTTACTATCACAACAAATGCTATCACTGTTTCCCTCATCGTTATCGATTTCCTGGTTTCTTACAGAATCACTTTCAGAATAAATCTTCGGTAAAACTTTATCTTTCTTTTCTTTTAAGCTTGAATTTAAACCTTGTATTTTCTGTAAGTTCTCCTCACCAGAGTTATTCCTGCTGTTTTCAAATTGATTCTGATGAGAATTAATAATTAAGTCTTTGGTTTGAGCTTGATTAAAATCTGATTCAGAGTTAGAAGACACATACCCTGATAATTCTGATGGATTATCAATTTTTTCATTTGGGATTATATCATATCCTTTATGCAAACCGTAACTAAAGTGATTATTGTCAGGATCAGGATATAAAGGATCCATACTACTAGACATTAATCCATTACCAACTAATTTGTCTGGGGGTTCTCCTCTATAATTTACATTGTGTTCTTCATAAAATTCATCAGATTTTTTAGATGATAAAACAATATTATCAGGTGACATTTTTTGAAATATTTGTTTCTGGAATGGTTTCTTGGTGTGAGTCAGTCTATGAAGACAGAGAAATTGATAAGAAAAGAAATTTCTGGAACAATATTCACATTTGTAAAGGTTCTTCTTTAGCAGTGGCTTTGTATTATCATTGGCAGTCATGGGAAGTTTTGTAGATTGGTTAGTAGCAGAGAAATCCGTATGTGGTTCAAATAATCTGGTCTTGTTGCACCGTTCATAAGCAAGTTTCGAGTGAAATCGATGGGTGGTTTTCATGTGTTTTGAACAAGTACTGGACTGGGCAAACCTACGATGGCAAATCAAACATTTAAAAGGCCTTTCACCTGTGTGTGTACGTACATGCTCTTGCAGGTTGTTTCGAGTGCTAAACAATTTGTTACAGTAGTTACACTTATGAGTACGTGGATGTAGTCTTCGAGTTTTCAAATACAGATTTCTTTTAGATCTTATATCAGATATTCTAAGGTTACTACCATCATTATAGTTGTTTCCTGAAGGACTTTCTTTCGGTTTCAGTAAATTAACGATTGAAGAGGGTAACCCTGTTTCTTGGTTTTCAGAAATTGTGTTTCCTGGTGAATATAACTTCTGACTCTTATCACATATTCTATCTAAACACTCTTCTACTTGTGGAATTTCATTTGGTAATTTGGCACAGGAACGTCTTCTTTCAAGAATGTTTGGGTCATTTATCTTTGGCATTATGGGCTTCTGGTTCAAATCCGTATCAACAATGGCAGTCTTAAAAACATTTAATTTGTCTTTAAAATCCACAGTTGTTCGTCTCACTGCAAATTTCTTCACGTGAATTTGTTTGTGGAAACACAAAGACTTGTAAGATGAAAATTCTTTGAAACAAAAGTCACATTTGTGGCAATTTCGTCGCAGTCTCAGGCGATCATTAAGTTGCAAGCTTCTCGACAGGTGGGCTACAGAGTTACCTGAGTTGATCACAGACCTGTTTGGATGAAATTTCGACAATTTGGTTTCACGATGAGCACTTTTTTCATGTTTTGAACGTGTGCTGGACTGAGCAAACCTTTGATGACAAATTCGACAACTGAACGGTCTCTCACCAGTGTGAGTTCGCACGTGCTCTCGAAGATTGTTTGCCGTGCTGAAGAGTTTGGCACAAAACTGACATTTATGAGTATATTTACTTCTGGGGGTCTTTAACCGATTTTTATCTGACAATCCAGTCCCTTTATTGAACATGTCATTTGACTGTACTGGCTGGTGATAAAGTTTCAGGTGATCAGGAATAGATGGTTTTTTCGGATACGCCACGTCAGTAGTTGATGATTCCAAATAAGAATTGTCTTTGGTGAATTTTATCTTTTGTATACTGAAACGTGAACTGGGATTGGCTATTGATATGATTTCTACGTCTTCTCTTGCTTTATCCGACTCAGCTTCTTTTAGTAGTGAGAAAAATTCTGCTGAGTCATCAGTCTCAGGGTTCGTATTAATCGTTTTGTGTGGCAGTGCATAGTTCAGATATGTATTCAATGAAGACCTTTCTTCGACTTGCTGATTAGAATATGGGCTGAAAGTGGGAGACTCATCCATTGAAGGATCTTCAGATTTCTGGGGACTAAACTGGAGCATTTTCAGAGTAGCAGACTGAGCTAAACAAAGAATTTTATGCTGTTGGAATAGAAGAGAGTTTGGGAATTCTTGATTGCAAGAGTTGCATATTAAAATGGATGAAGAAAAGGAAGTATGCCGTTTAGAATGGTTTTCAAGTTCTTTGCTATTACGGAAAGTTCTGTCACATTCTGAACATTGAAATATTTGTTGAGAATGCAAAGAATCCTGAAAGGAAGCATCAGTCGTATGTAGGTATGTGTGCTCATTAAAATCAACAGCATTTGAAAATGTTTCATAACAGAAAGTACACTTAAATGGTTTAGTGGAGCCACTAGGGGTTTCAATAGTAGTATTCAATACAACAGAGCCCGGTTCTGCCTGATGGTCGATGCTACTAAAGTCAGATGTCAAATCACAAGAAGGCAAAAGAATTTCAGTGGTGACTTTCAGTTCTTTGTTTGTTGAATTAAAACCATCCTGACATTGTATAGTCTTGTCTGCTGTGTTGCTTACCAATCTATTGGATATGGGAAGCATGGTATTAAAAGCTGTTGAACTCTTTTTATGGTGAACCTGAATGTGTTTTTTGAGGTTGTGTAATTGTAGGAAATATTTTCCACACTCAGAGCATTGGTGTTTTTTCATATGAAGGTGGGTTCTTAAGTGTCTTGAGTGGGTGCTGGACTGTGCAAATCTGCGATGACAAAATTTACATTCAAATGGTTTCTCGCCTGTGTGAGTACGGACATGTTCCCTCATGTTACTTGCTGATGAAAATGTCCGACTACAAAAGACACACCTAAAGCCTTCATAGTTGTTAACTTTTGGCAAATTTTCTACACTTTGGTTTAATTTTGAATAAGACTCTGATTCTACATTGACTGGGAATTCAGACGATAGTCCTGACTTCTTAAAATGAGAAGAGTATTTTTTATCATTGCCACTTCTTGAATTTCCAAAATTCCTCAGTGATTTGGCAGAAACTTTAAGTAAGTCCTTATTGGATTCAAAGGTCAAATTTACCTCAGAATTAATACCAACTGAGGCTTTCTCTTCTTGCATTTGGTCCTCGACAGGTTCATCTTCTCCAACATTTTCTAATTTGATTTTAGTGCAAAGTTCAATGGGAAAACTATCCAAATTTTTCTTTGACTGAAGTTTGCTCAAATCATCTAAATCTTTAATCTCCAGACTCTTACGGTACCAATCAACATGACCAGGCTCTGTTTCAGTAGCATCGACAACATTTGAAATTTCAAGATCTTCTTTGTAACCATTATCATTCTGAAAGTCTGTGTCCGTGATATCTTGTAACGAACGATCGACCGAAAGACAATCTACCTCATCTGTAGACATGCTGCCAGTAGTCTTCACTGAAAAATTGGTAGAGAGAAGTCCCGTAGAATCACTGACATTGCTGTGTGTCATTACGTGAACCTTTAGGTCAGCAGCATCAGAGAATGTTTTACAACAATAGGTGCACACAAACTTTTGATCCCGTATGTGTGTATATAAGTGCTTCGCCCGTGTGCTAGACTGGGCAAATGTACGATAACAATATTCGCATTTGAATGGCTTCTCTCCTGTGTGAATTCTTGTGTGTTCTTTCATATTGCTGCTGGTGGAAAATGTGCGTGGGCAGTAGTCACACTTGAAAGGGTGGAAACTGCTTTTAAAACCCCTGACTTGTCTATCTATGTTAGGGAAGTTTTTCTTGGGTGTTTTCTTAGATGAGCAGCTGAAGGGAGCAGTCTTATAACTAATCAATTGATTGTTTCTATTAAGGGCCATTATGTCATCCACAGCTTCACAATTCTGGTCACTGACTGTAGAAAGGTTCTCAGAAGCTGTCATAGACAGCTGGAAACCACTTAACTCAATAGGAATTTCAACTTTCACTTGATACGTATTCTTCATATCATCATCGTCATCATCATCATCCTCATCATCGTTATCATCATCATCATCATCATCTTCATCTTCATCATCCTCACACTGCACAGTTGCCCTGTTTGCTCTAGTTGTTGTGTGTGTTGTTTTATCGTTACAAAATGTATCAACATTATTGTCCTCTTCGCAAATTTCTTTCTTTATATTCTCAATGCTAATTGGTAAAATTTCCTGAGAATTTAGATTCATGACAGAAACCGGCTGCAAGTCTTTGTTTGAATCTACAACGCTGTCAAATAATAAACCAGATTTGTTTAATTCTATTTGATTCTCTTTGGAAGAATTTAGATAATTTAATTTTTCACTCATTCCAGAGAACTGACTGGCTTCATTTTCTGCCCATGATGTAAGGGATTCTTGACTTGTAAAAGTTATTTTGTTGTTAGCAGAACTCGTTGAATCCTGTTGTTTCACTGAAGAATCTTCTTTGTCGAGATCAGCATTCATAACTTTATCGAGCAAGTTGTTGTTCAAAATAGATACCAATTCTGAAGAATTGGACAACTCTTCTGCTTTATCCAAAGAGGTTTGGATTATGGTTTTTACGTCTGAGATGCACAGGTCTTTCTTGGAATAATTCACGTCTTGATCAGCAGGAGAACTTCTTTCTGAACCACTCCAAGAATCATTGCATTGCTTGGTTAACAATCTAAACGTTTCTGGGAGTTTTTTGATAAGATCCTTTGAAACTTTTGATGTTTGTAAATCTATATTCTTAGATATTTTAGAAATATTTTCACTGTCCACAAAAGCTGCAGAAGGAGTGTCAGGATCGTTTTCGGCATTTCTTGGAAGTAATTGCTCAGCGCTGTCATCATCATTTTTATGAAAAGTATCAAATTTCACTGGCTGTTCACCATCTGAAGAACTTGAATTTGAACCAACCACAGAGCTGGTTTCCTTATCTGCTGACCGTTTTTTAGAAGATGATGATCCACCTATTAATGAAGATAGATGTCTGCTTTTTGTTTTCTTCATATAATTTATTTTATAACATTGAAACATGTGATATTTTAGAGGCCCAGGGTGGGTGAAAGATTTTGAACAAAATGTACAAGTAAGCTGTTCTTTGTGAGAGTGAGTTAGAACGTGTTTAGAATGAGTGCTTGACTGAGCAAATTTTCGGTGGCAGATTTCACACTCATAAGGTTTCTCGCCTGTATGTGTTCGCATGTGTTCCTTCATGTTACCAGAAGTGGAGAACGTTCGAGGACAGTAGAGACAGCGATGGGGGCGGTAGTTCTTTAGTTTCTGAATGTATTTCGACACTCTTTTACGTTGTGAATATTTTTTACTCGGGTTGGATGGCAACAGCACTTGAGTCTCTCGAGAGCTGTTACGGTTGGTCTTCAGCAGTTCTTCGACTGTGCTTTTCATGGATGTCAACTTACTTTTATGAATGCTGTGATCAACATCAGTTAAGTTCTCCCCTACAATCAGTTCCTGCTCCTGGTCTTGCACAGTCGCTGAATGATTAACCCCTGGTGATAGTTTTCGCTTACGATATTTGTTAAAGATGGTTTTTCTCCCTCCTTTATTTGAGAAAGAATAACTTTGGTACATTTGGACTTCTTCCCTTCCAGTTGAAAATCTTGGTTGCAAATCCTTCTTTTTCAACTGAACTTTGGCTTCCTTCTCCAGACTATTTGCTGCAATATGGGACAAGTCACTAGAATTAGACAAGGGGGAAGTGTTACTCCGATCAATTTCATTCTTTTTCTTTAGCAGATTTCTTAAAAACTCAGAGCAAATACCCATCCCTTTAGATGTTCCATCACTAGAGGAACCCACTGGGCTAGACTCTAGTTGTTCAGCAATCTCTTTGGCACTATGTTTCTGTAAATGCTTTTTGTAGTTATTAGCTCTTGTGAAGGTTTTATCACATAAATTACAGCTGAACATCTTACTCTTTGTATGAGTGAGAACGTGTTTAGAATGTGTGCTGGACTGAGCAAAACTTTTGTGGCAGATTTTACAAACAAAAGGTCTTTCACCAGTGTGTGTTCTCATATGTTCACGCATGTTACTAGCAGTCGAAAACCTCCGTGGACACAACATGCATGCAACTTTCAGTGGGTTTCTCCTACTGGCAAACTGTTGCCTATGTTTCCGTTGACTTGTCACAATACCTCCTTTTGAGCAACCACTATAATTCTTGATCAACTGGTCAGGAAACGGTGAATGCAAGTAGTCGGTGCTACCACTTTCTTCCACTTTCAAGGATTTATTGCCACTACCTCCTGATTCTTGTATTCCCATAGCAAAGTAACTATCAAAATAATTCAGTTTCTCAGAAGAACTGTCTGACGGTTCCTCCTGCATCAAAGTCCTGTCTTTTGACACGGTCTTTGTCTCTTTCTTTGGAAAATCTGGCTCTATCAGAATGACATCTTGGTTAGTGTCGTCATCATCACTGTCATAAGTGTCTTCCAACTGTCTGACAGGCTCATCACTATTTTGAGTTAGATCAATATGCGAAGAATGTTCAGCGTTCCCAAATCTGAGGGCCACAAATGATGAACTGTTGGAATTGTCTAGACTGCTGCTGGAAACAGGATCGTTTAAATTATTTTGCTGATTGTTTGATCTGTAGTCTCTTTCAAGGTACTGCATTCTGGCATTAATAGACTTCACTGTCCTTTTTGCAGAGGCACCATATGGACTATCTGATTCCAAAATCTTCTGACAGCTTCCTTCCTGAATGTCAATCACTTCGTATTGACCAGATGGACTTAGCATCAACTTGCCCGGCCTAACAGAACTTAATTTTTCTTCTGTGTTATGGCTTTGTATGTGTTGTAAAAGTGAGAAAGACTTGTTGAATTCACGATGACAAATACGGCATTTAAATACTTTCTCTGTCAAGTGACACTGTATATGTTCCTCCATTTCTTCAACAGAAACAAAATTTTCATTACAAAATGTACATTTGTAGGATTTTTCCAAAGAATAACCTGCAGCCGAGCCAGCAGAGTTTGTCCAGACATCAAAAGATTTTGATGGTAAACTATCTTGGCTGTCATCCTCATCCTCCTGATCATCAATATTGATAACCTCATTGCTTCCGTTATGTGATATCGTTACAAAATCTCTTGATTGGGACTCTTCAAACGTTCTAGAAGGTTCTAGATTTTCAGCTAAGTCATTTGCCAAGTTTCCCTCAGAAAATTTGCCAAATGACTTCAATTTGGTTTCTGAGCCCTGGGGATATATACTCACTTCAGAATTACTGTATATTATGTCTCCATTCCTTATCTGCTCATTTGCATTCCATACGCTGGATTCGATGAGAGGAGGAGTCTTGGGCATCACTTCACAAGCTAAATTCTTAAAAATCCCTGTAATAACTGGTTTTACATAATCTTTACCTGATACTTCTGGTAATTGGGAATAGGACAGAAATGGTCTAATTTGGTCATTGTTAACAACATTAGGTACAATAGCAGCACTCTCAACACTATCACAGACAGGATTCGCTCTATGGTCATGGATTACATCAACATCAGAATCTACATCCCCAATCACAGTTGTATACTGGTCTGGGGAATGTTCCTCATTAGCAGATAAATGAGCTGCTGTGTCAAATGATGTGGAAGGAATTGAAATTCTACTCAGCTGCAACTCATCAGTCGATAGATCAGCGTCGAGCTGTGATGGACTCTTCAATTTTTTCAGCAATGCCTTTTTTCTGTGGATCTGGACATGTTTGGAGTGTGTGCTTGATTGTGCAAATGTCTTCCCACAAAACTCACATTTGTAAGGCCTTTCTCCAGTGTGGGTCCTCTGATGTTCACGCATGTTGCTAGCAGTTGAGAAAGCCTTGTCACAGAAATTGCACTTGAAACGTTTCACCTTCACCCTCAAAGAATTCTCTCTGCCCTTCTCCCGGTTAACAGCTGACATTTTGAATTTGCCCTGTCAAAAAATGTCTAAATCATGTAGATATCTAGTTTCTGTAAGTACATGGCAAAAAAAAAAAAAAAAAGTATAAAAACTATAGGAATCTACCTTATAAGGACATTGTGACAAATATCAAAACAAAATTCTATACACTGCAAAATGACTGCTAGATTACCAACGATGTAAGCTATAGGATTTTAAATGAAAAAGAAATGGTTAAATACTCCAGCAGACATTCAGAAAAATCTGTAAATACCACTGAATCACTCATGTTCATGAGTTTTTTGTGGGGTTTTTTCCCCATACGGTCACTGATTATGAAGGTATACTTTCAGGCCTGCTGACAAACAACTTTGTTTGTCACAACAGATGGGTTTCTGAAAAGAAGAAGAGAAAATAATAGATTAGGATAAATAAAAAGAGGAAAACATTTGCTATACTAACACATAGCTTATCTAAACTGAAGACTGGTAGAATTGTAAGAAAATAAAAAAAAAAAAATGCCAAGTCAGATTTTGTTCTGTCTTGTAATATTTTGACTTCAAATCCTTATAAAGTGAACTCTGTCTTTCAATATGATAAAATCTCACGCAAGGACTAAGATTCATTTAATTGACCATTCTTATTCCTCTCTACCAAATTTGTGGATATGTGCTTATTCTTTATCCTCTCCTGTGGCCATGCTGGGGCACCACCTTGAAGAATATTTTAGTTAAATGAATTGGTGCTTTTTACATGCCACCGGCACAGGAGCCAGTCAGGCAGGCCTGGCATCAGCCACATTCGGATGGTGCTTTTTATGAGATGCTAATTATATCATCATCATCATCATCGTTGTTTAACGTCAGCTTTCCATGCTAGCATGGGTTGGACGATTTGACTGAGGACTGGTGAAACCAGACGGCTACACCAGGCTCCAATCTG
>JAOPJW010000929.1:17181705-17192023 GCA_027122535.1 Octopus maya | reverse complement strand
AAAGAAAAAATGACAAATATTCACTCAGTCTCTCTCTCTCTCTCTCTCTCTCTCTCTCTCTCTCTCACACACACACACACACACACAAAGGTGATGAAAATAACTGATAAGAAGAACATGCTTTCTATTTCCATGAAGTTGGCTAGATTCATACTTATGAGGCAAAAAAGAGTTAAGGTTCAAATGCAAAGATGGGACTTGAGAATCTTTTAAAAGTAAAACATTAAAAGGACAGTCATCCGCGTATCATACTCAATGTAAATACGTTGCGAAAAGCTAATTAACTGCAGGTTTTTATCCAGCAACAGTATCTTTTATAGATATGCTGTCTTTAAAACACAGTTAAACACCGTATATTGGTGGCAGTTGTAAAGCATATTTAACAAGCTTACATGAGTTCAGTCAAGACAAATTAAGCAAAAAAAGATCAAAAGAACAGCTACAGAACTATCCACCAAGTACTTATATAGCAAAGTACAATCCTGCTGTTAATGATACGATTTTATATATAAAAAACATGTCAAGCAATTAAATTCATTTGTGTAAACATCAAATGAATTTTCCATATGATTATTACATAATTTCTACAACTGTTTCATAGCATACTTGAAATTAAATAATTAACAAAAAGCAAAAATATCATTCTATGCCAGTTTCTTTTGACACTTAAAATTATAACCAAACAGGATAAAATCAAATACAGTCAGAGAAATAATTGGAAGAGATACCATTAAACAAGCCATCTCTATTACTAATTTTTGCCTAACTCTTAACTCGCTTCAGTCATGCTGGGAAATCACCTTGAAGGGTTTTAGTCAAATAAATCAACCCTAGAATATATTCTGTCAATTACCATTACCGAACTGCTAAGTTACAGGGATATAAAATTAACCACCGCCAGTTGTCAAGCAGGGAAGGGAAGGGATAAACACACACACACACACCAAATCTCCAGTTTTCTCTTACCAAATTCACTCATAAAGAATTGGTTGGTTGGAGCCATAGTAGAAGACACTTGCCCAAAGTACCACACAGTGTGACTGAACCCAAAACCACATGGTTGCAAAGTGAATTTCTTAACCACAATTGTCTCTCTCAATTAAGAAAAGCCGATATTTTTCACAGCAGCAAAGTCTTTGAGAGATAGCTGGTCCTAAACCATAAATGGAAAACACAGACTTTTCCCCAGATATTCTACTGCAATTAAGAAGATCGTCAAACAAGAAAGAGAACAGAGTGTGGAGAGATTAATAAAATGTGCCATAGTTACTTCTCTTACCAATAACGACAAAACAGAAACACATTTTGAAACAATAATAAGTACCAACCATTTAGGAATTTTCTTGTCATTAAATATAATCATTACAGTAAACTAATTTGTCAGATGAAAACAATTTGAAACATTGAGCAGAAGGTGTCACAATTTGTAAACGCTGAGATTAATGTGTTGGTCGTATGTAAGGCAGTGTTAAAATATAATACAAGGCATAATAACAATAATAATAATAATAATAATAATAATAATAATGATAATGATGATTTCAAATTTTGGCACAAGGCCAGCAAATTCAGGAGAGGTGGGGATAAGTCAACCCTAGTAACCAACTGGTATTTATTTTATTGACCACGAGAGGATGAAAGGCAAAGTCGACCACGGCGGAAATTTAACGCAGAACATAGAAGCAGACAAAATACAGCTAAGCAATTTTCCCAGGATGTTAACGATTCTGACAGTTCACCACCTTGCAACAAAGCAATAATGATAATAACAATAATAATAATAAGGATAAAAATTAATTTTAAAAAATCCTTACCTCTTTAACATTTTTTTTTGTATTCGTTCTATTCTTTTGATTATTTTGGAAGAAAGATTTTGTTCTCCAAAAGAATGAATTTTGGGGGTGAGCAACTTTGTTGATTTTTGCATGTGAGTAGATGGGATCGGTTATTTCTGCTCGATACAAGTCCCTTTTCCAAACAGAAGGTTTTAACAAACCTGTTTTAGTTTCAAGATATTTGTTTTCTAACTGGCATTGTGATTTTGAAAACGGTCTATCTACGATAATGTTGCCATCGTAATCAGTTCGAACTACTGCTGCAATTCTAGCACCTAAGGACAATCTTTGGTTGCCGTTGACATTAAAATTCACCTGGTTCATGTTGGAATGCTCAGAGATGTCGATAACTGAACATATTCATTGATAAGCAAATAGATTTTCTTCCCACTGATGCTATAGTTTCCTGTTTCAAGAATAGGAAGTGCTAATCGATAGTCTAGAATATATTTTTGCTTTTTTACTTTGCTTCCAGATTCGCAGCTCATCTTTCATCCGAAGTCTTAGCTGAACTAATAACAACATAAAACAGCATATTCCTACACTACCGACTTCTTCAAATAACTATAGAATGTAAATATAGTATTTTTTTTCTAAAATGTCACATTTTCAGTCGTAATATTTTGATTTTTCATGATGATGATGATAATAATAATAATAATAATAATAATAGAAATCAGCAGAATATGTTTAAAATCCCAAGATTCCACCTGGAAAAATCTCCAGTTACTTTTATAGAATTCACTACAAGCTTCATTTTGCAATTCATTATTTCTGTCTTTTTTCTCTCTTTAATGAAGCAATAATTTCCTTTTACATTGCTTTTCAATATTTTTATGTTTTAAACAAATCGCATTATCAATGAAATGTATAAGCTATTGATTTAAAGAATTTTTGTTTTTGTAAACAGAAAGATAAAACTCCTCTCTATAGAAGATCAATATTGCGCATTTAATGACAGCTTCGTTACAACATTAGTTTCTATAAATACCAAACCTTACTATTTTTCAACTAACCTTTTTCTCCCGGCAGATGGCAAATCAACAAAATAGAAAACTTTTGCTATTCAATTCTTATTTTGTTTTTCAATATCAATTAATTAAAACATTTTAAATCAGGTCAAAATATGTGAGATTCATGCATTAACATAAATATCGTTGAAGATTAGAAATTCTTTTTTTTTTCTTTATCCCAGAGGTTATTGTCAAATAAGGGAAGAAAATGCAGCCGGGTAAAAATTGTGAAGGAATGCAACTTTTTCCTTAAATTATAGAATAATGATAATGATAATAATGATGATGGTAATGAATTAATTGAAATTTAACCAGTAGTAACTTGTGACTCCTGTGTTGTAAAAAAATCCACTCCAGAGGTAACCTGCTTTCCATGCTTGTTGAATGAATGATCATAGATAATGAGTAGAGCAACACAGCAGCTGCTAAGTGAAATGTAACCAAATAAACGAGAAAAGAAAAAAATGAAGAGAAAACATGTAGTGTTTTCAATGGTGCTTGAACAATTTATACAGCCAAGAGAAAGAAAGATGAGACAGCTGAAGTACATAAGGACGAAAATAATCAAAACTAGCGACAAATTTAGTAAAACATCAAATCAATGACTACCAAGATTGATTCTATAAACTCCTGATGACAGACAGACAGACAGAAAAATAGAAAGTAACAGATGTTTGTTACAAATTCAACAAAGCTCAATCATATGCTTGTTATATGGAAAGATAATCCAGAGTTTCACAAGTGGTATATGGGAAAAATCTACATTTGCAACTGCTGTTAGAATATTTTAAAATGTTAACCTTTTCCTTATAGTATTTCTAAGGAAATACACAGTCTGAAGTACTTTTGCAGACAATCAATAATTTGTCAAACTTAATAAAATAACTATCATTTTCATTATCAAGCTGGTATTTCGAACATGACTCAAAATTGTCATAGACTGTATTAATTTAGATATGCAGGTAGTTAATGTGGGGTAGCTATGTATCTTCTCTACAGCAAGACACCTGCATGTGTCCCTCTTTCATACTTTAACCCTTTTGTTATTGTATTTATTTTGAGATGCTCTGTGTTTCTTTCAATTAATTTTCAATATAACAAAGAATTTAGTAAAATAACTCAGTCATCATTAAGCTAGTGTTAGGAACATAAATTGTGACCAAGGTTTGGTGGAAGATTTTAATTCAGAACTTATGAAAACAAGACATTTGTACTACAGAGCCAGAGCTGGTTTCAACCAGGTTGCTAACGAAAGGGTTAATGTCCTAACACCATCTACAAAGCCACTACTTTCTCCAATACTAACCCCAATTAGTCAAGGATTTTTTCCTCCTTTACTTTCACTAGTGCTGGTGGCATGAAAAAAAGTACCCAGTACACAGTGTAAGTGGTTGGTGTATGGAAAGGCATCCAGCCACAAACCATGCTGAGGCTGACATTGGAGCTCAACGTGGCCCTGAGGCTCAGATCCTGTCAAGTATCCAATCCATGTCAGTGTGGAAAACTAACTTATGATGATGATGATGAAAACTTTAAAGTTGTGGAAGTAATATAAAAAAATAATGAGGTATTTGCATTAAAATCATTGGCATAAAAATGGTTTATCTTGAGAAGATTAAAGTTGGCTATAAAAAGAGATATTAATGGGACTTCTCATGAGATTTTGTTGTAACTTAGGAAGGTTATTACATCAATAATAAACACATGCACAGTTGTTTAAACCAAGGAAGGCCCCGATTGAGCAGGCCTTTGAATAGTGCTATAATATATCCTATTATTTTAATTATCAGGGAAAACTTTGTCCAATGTAGGGTCTGTCATGACAAACCCTGGGATTCACGAGGCCAGAAACTAAGCTGTTTCCATGGTATATAAATATATAAATGACTGAGATTACAACACACTACACAATCCAGGAATTGAAACCATGATCTTATGATCATGAATGCAACACCCTAACCACTGGGCTATATGATTTCATGGTCCAACGTATCCTTCCTATTTTTAAGATGGCAGGGTGTATGATGAGGGACATATGGCTGCTATTTCTAGCAGGTTGAGTTACCATACAGATCAGTGGTTCTAAACCATTTTCCTCTTATGGACCCTATTGGTTCTTATTCTATTTTACCGGACCTAAATAGACATTTGATGTGCATAAAAAATTCTTACTCTATTTCTGTAATTAAATATGATTAGGAATTGCATAAAAAAAATATTTTGTGCCTCATAGAAGTATAACCAATTTATTGCAGATAAATTTTAACAACAAAGAACTTCCATGGACCTGGATTGAGAACCACTGCTAGAGCCCCTAGTGTCTGGGTGTGTTGTTCATGTCTTCAGAAGTGTGTATTGAAACACACCCCTACTGACAGCACTTTTGAATCTCAAGTTGAACAGGAATGCCACATATGCAGTACATTTAGACACAAAAATATTGTACTTAATAAACCAGGATATACAATACTATATGCAACCTGGTTTTAGAATGGATAGGCTACATCTCTTGTAGGTCATGAGAAATAACAGTAAAGGATTAATTACTGGTTAATAATCTGTCTATAAAATACTGTCTCAGAAAAAAATTGCTCGACTCTTCTAACTCATGCTAGCATAGAAAAGTAGACATAAAAATACTGGATTTTGATTTAACAAATTATATGGAAATAATTTTATTATCAACAAAGGAGTCCTCTTTATCCTTTTAAAAACAATCTGGAACAATACAATTGAGATGACATTTTCGGTATTTTTCAATTTAATATCTGTTGGTGTCTATGATAAAGCTTGAATTTTTAGACTTTACTCCAGAACGGCCACAGTCTCTGGCTGAAACTCATAGTAGGCTAGTAGACATAATCATCTTGGCAAGGCAACTGAAGTACAATAATTAAGACAAGGGAAATAACTCTGCAAACTTTCAGTGAAATGTAATAATTTTTTTTTTCAATGTTCCCAACGCTGTTCCTAAGATAGTATGATTTATAGGAAAATTGGATTTCATGATGATGCAGAGTTCTTGAAGAAAAAAACTATTGCCTCAAACTAAACTAATATTTTATTTGGTGGATTAGATCATTGGTGAAAATGTTTTAAAAAATATGTTGATTTAAGAAAAGAGTTGGAAAATGGGTATGTTTCTAAATGTCTTTGACAAAACATTTACCTGGGGAATTAAAGGGTTATGTAAATAGATTAAAATAAAATTCAATACTGAAGTAATCTTTTGAAGTGTTGAACTTAGAAAATTCATCATTGAAATACAATGTTTTAATGGAATGGTTAATGAAAAGAAAGCAAAAAGAACTCACCTGGTGTATTATCATGTCATCAGGACTTGGGCTACGTGTATTTCTCCCTTCAGAGCTGATACTAGGTTCCTTAGGACTAGGACTTCGACACGCTTCTTTACTAATATCAAATTCTGGGCTTTTACCATGACACAAACTCGTTCTTTTCCTAGGAGTTGGCGTCGGGACTGGGCTGTGCATCGAATCACGGCGTGTATCGTTTTCGTTATCTTCCGAAGTAGCAGCTATGTTAGCAGTTTCCTCATCGGACATACTTGGGCTTGGGCTATGACAGACATTTGGTTCGTGTGGTTCTTCATCACTAGCTGGAGTCGGGCTTGCAGGCCTTTCCGTAGGACTGGCACTATCGCTACGGCTGTGAGATGGAGACTTGGGCTGTTCTTCCTCCTGTGTTTGTGGAATTTCTATTTCGACTTCTGCTTCGATAGCATTATCCTCTTCTGTCACAGAAGCAGCCTCCTCTGCCGGTTTGCTTTCTTTTTCGATATCATGAACCACCATCTCATCCATTGTATCAGAAACAACGACGATATCATCTTCGTCATTATTGTTATCGATCTCTTTCTTCAAGGAAGGTAAAGTGTCATACAAAGGACTAGACTCTTCTGTCTTGAGTGTAACACTTATCTCCTGGTCATTACCTGTTTCTTTCATAACATTTTCGTATGTATCGTCATTGTCTGCTTTACCATTCACACTGACATTCTCATACACGGGATGAGCAAGTGGCTCACTGTTAGCATAGATGTGTCCTTCGTTTTCTTCAGACATGTCTTCGTCGTCTTTTACCTCATAATCTGTATCAAAATTATTTGAAATACCGTTTTCTTTTGGCTTTTCCTGCAAAGACAAGAAAAGAGAGACAATTTTTTAATTATTACAGAATTAGGGATTAAGTTTTAAATATTAGGCAGGATCAGGAATTAGGTTTTAATTTCAATATTTAACCCTTTAGCATTTAAACCGGCCATATCCGGCCCAAATATTCTACTTGTTTTATGTTCAAACTGGCCAGATCTGGCTTTGCACACTTATCCTACAATGTCATTCTAAGAATAAGCAATCACATACTCAAAATTTCAATACTATGATGTCTTTGCTTGATTAATTCAAAACAATTTGATTATATAAGCATTACATTTGACAGAATAATCTGAATACTAAAGGGTTAAAAACGATGAGCAATATTTGTAGAGGGATAACTGAACTACAAAATCCCAGTTCATTCTTGTATCAAATACTATTGTCATATTTGGCCTGGTGCATAGTCTTGTCACTTGGGTCTCCTCAAATGAGTTTAGAATCAAGTCTCTAATTTAATTGGTTCCTCTCTTGTTTCAACTCTGCAACCCTTGTCACTTCAATGAGATGCTACCACTCTTAGTTTTTTTCTATTGTTATTGCCACAGGAAGTTTTCTGATGAACTTTCTCTCTTAATTCTACAACACTTTGTGCTATTCTTCCTGATTCGAAACTCACAACATCTTCATCCAAATGCTGTTGTGCTTCCTCAAATAAGTAAGTCTTTCTATGATCGTTGCATTTTTTCTTGAACTGTCAAAATTTGGAACTCTCTTCCTTGTTCTTATGACCTCAATCCTTTCAAACCTGAATTAAATTATTTCTTTTTGTCATAATTTCTCCTTCTTCATAGTTCCTTAAACTATGTTTTGGAATTTTCTTATAAAAAGAAACTCTCTGATAAAAATACTTTTTGTGTGAATTCAAATAACACTTGAGAGAATTTAAATAAAAGTAGAAAAAAAAATGAAGAAATTTATCTGACAACCTAACAGAAAGTTTTTGCATAATTGTATTATCATCATGGCCATTGTGATTATGCATACTTTTATATATAGCAAATTTATACCACAACATGCAAACCATAAAACAATTTGAAGTTGAAGAAAGCATGTGTGAAAAATGATTCATATTTATTAAACAGAGATTACTACATGGAATGTTTGAGGAACTTCTAAGAACTTTATTGTAACCAATGGGAATATGTAATAAATCTTACTCAAATTTGTAGCTAGAAAATTTTAAGCTACTCAAATATTTATTCTCTTGCTTTTCATTCTCAGTTTGAATATGACAATGAAATTATTAATAATATGAAATTTTCATTGCTTAAATGACAAAGACATATTTATTTAAGATGACAAAGAAAAAAAATCAAAACACATCCAAAAGGAAATGTGTTTATACATGCTTTTAATTGTTAAATAATACATAACAACAGGAAAATAATACATATGGGAAACAATACATTTTTACACTTCCTGAGAGGAAGCGAGCAATAAAACAATAACACATTAAACATTTAAATTCCATCACATTCATAAGAAATGTACTCATAATAAAAGACAAATATATGATATTGCCCTTCTATATGGGTGACCCCCAAGAGATAAAAAGAAATATACATAATTTCTTTTGTTAAAAATGTTTCAAATAAAGTACATGGATATTCCGTTTTATTCCATAAAAGAAGGTGAAATGCAAAATGACATTTTTGTCATAAATATATTTGAAAGAAATAGAATCATTTTAATATGTTTCTCAAGAACCTATTAATGTACATCTGTTGTTACAGAACTATCTTTATATATTTATATATCATCATAACAGAAAATTTGAATTCTTTCTACTTCATTGAGCTTTCATAAAGAAATATCTTGTCATATTGTAAATTCCTATCACAAATATTACAATAGCTCTCTTCTGAATTTATTTTTTCCTGCTTGATTCTGAAGGTTAAACACATACAAGAATATGAAGTTTAAACAAATTTTCTGAAATTTTAGTCTGATCGAATTATTTTTATCATTTTTCATCATTATTATTTTTGTACACATTGTCCTCTGGTACCCCTAGATAAGTAACATGAAATACATATTTTTTCACAATTCAAAGATGTACAACTTAATGCAAGTCATATGAGGTGCAATTCTGATAAATTCAACTGCACATAATACGTAACTTTTCACATAGAATCATTTACATGCAGTGTGGTTAAAAATGGAGTCTTACAGAAACAATTGTAACAAAAAAGTTATGCTATATGTATTTTTCATTTTATGTATATTATACACGCTCACACAAATATATTAAGCAATCTCTCTCCATCACTTTTAATACTCCCCATGATCTAGTAGCAGGAGATTTTAACCTTTTATTCCTGTTCTCTCTTTCTCTCTTGCAATTTACTTGGAAACTTCACTGGTGTTGGTGGCATGACAGAAAAAACAGCCAGTACACATTGTAATGTTGTAAAACAGTTGGCATTAGGAAAGCTATCCAGCTATAGAGACCATGCCAGGGTTGACAGTGGAGCTTGGCATCGTCCTGCTGGTTGGCATAGTCTGTCAAACCATTCAACTCTTACCAGCATGAAAAACAGACATTAAAAAATGATGATGCAAGACGAATATGTACAGTAGTTTCAGAGACAAATAGAAGAGGGAGATGACTTGTAGAACTTAACTTGTTCCTTAAAAAACAAAAACAAAAATACCCCTCCAAACTAATAGACCAAGTGATAACTGAAGCTAAAAATATCCCAATCTCTATATTAAGAAGAAAAAACATTCACACTGAGGATAAACAGAAAAATGAACATAAAAATATGTCATTTGTTATCACTCATAATCCCAAGAACCACAATATTCTAGAAACAGCCAAACACCTTCTACCAATTCTACACCAGTCCCCATGTCTCCGACAAATAATCAAGGAACAACAAATAATCAACAGCCGAAGCTGACCCCCAAACCTTAAGAGACTTCTAACCAAAGTAAGATTCACATCAGAAGAAAAAATGATGCAAGTTACCAAATGTGAAGACCCCAGATGTGGGACATGTGATTTAATAGAACAGGGACCAGCCAAACAAATTCAAGAATAGAAATGAATTAAAAGTGAATGCAAATATGAACTGCAAAAGCAAAAACCTGATATATCATATCACATGCCCACGGGAGTCCAAATACTTGAATGTTTATTGAGAGATCATCTTAGCCCATTTGCCCACAGACAGTTGATTTCTGCAGTTATTACCAGTGTATTTTCAGTGATTTAAATAAGAGTTTTGACTGTTGTTTCTTGCAGGTAGACATACTTGGTATGTCCTTTGATTAATTTTAATGTGTGTAT
>JAOPJW010000929.1:16418359-16428455 GCA_027122535.1 Octopus maya | reverse complement strand
GATGATTCTGCCAGCTCACCACCTTTACAGGTAGAGGAAATAATAAAATGTGGAATGAGTTGAGTGGGTGGGGCTGTTTGAAAGCTGGTGAGGTGGCAGCTATGAGAATCAAGCATAAAGGTTGTCCCTATTGTCATTGGAGCATTGGGTTCAATACCACCCAACCTGAAGAAACATCTGGAAACTTTAGAAATACCCTACAATCTAGGAATTTTGCAAAAATTGGCATTACTTAGGACTGCACACATATTGCATAAAGTACTGTCTGTCTAAGGCCCTTGTAGTGACTTGACAGACAGTATAAACCCCTTGTAGACACAATAGCTTCAATCAACGACATCATGATATTGGATACAGTGTGACGTCTTAAATAGCAATAGTTGTCTTTTAATATCCCACGTTTACTATGCTAGCATAGGTTTGATGGGTTTGCAAAATTTTACTTTGCATTTCCACCCAGTCTTGTAAGATCTTACCTCACCAACATTCTGAGATCTGGGCCTCATCAATTGCTTCCACACCTTCTGTGGCCTGCCTCTACTATATATAAACACCACTAACAGTATAAATTTGTAAAACCATCCAACCTGCTGATATAGCAATTGAATTAAAAACAATTACGTTATCACATTGACACAACTTCACAACTTTATATGGTAGAGGATAGGTTCAATTGATTTAACCACTATTGATTGATGCTAGAGGGTGATGGCAAGCAAAATCAACCCTGGCAGATCTTACACACAAACCATACCAAAATAGAACTAAATATCTCAAGGCATTTTGACCAGCACTATGCTGCTATTCCTGGTACTACAACGATTTCTTTTGTCTGAGTGTGTGACTTGTCTGTAAAGAAAGCATGTCTAACTAACTGAGTAGAATCTCCTTCATTACATGTACTGACTTCACCAATCCCGCTGCAGTGATGAAAGAAGTTTGATTCTGATGTCATTTTTTGAATATAGAAGTAGGAATCACCATAAAGTTTATTTTCAAGATAGGTTTTCCATGATTCAAAAGTAATTTATTTTTCTCAACTCTAAAATGTAAAATATACCAAAAGTTAGTTAATTCCCCCACCTCACTCCCTCACTTTTTTCTGTAAAGAAATTTGCAATTGAATGGTCAGGAAATTTTTCTTATGAGGCTTACTTTTATCATTACATTTGGGGGGGGGGCGTGGGGTCATTTCCAATAAAGTCAGGAAGCTATCAGCTATAAAACAGATCTTGAGTAACTACTTAGAATATTGAGTTATAAAAGAAAACGGAAAAAAATCTAATGAGAAGCTACCTTGAGAATCATAAAACAATTAGCACAAGATTTAACCAGTTTGATACCAAAACAACAACTAAGACCGCCCCTTGGTCCTATGATACAAATTTCATGATTTAAAACAATTTAAATTAAAACCTACCATAGAAAAATTCATGTAAATTTGTTCCAAACACCAGCTTAATAATGACAAGGTTATTTTATTAAATTCTTTATTACTTTCAAAATTAAAACAAAGGCAATGTATTTCAGTACAGATTTTGTGACAAAAAGGTTAAGAATATAAAAATTTCGAAATATAAATACAAAATGTTGGATAAGGGACAGAAGTTAATTTTTGCCAAAAAGTGGTATTTCTGATTCCATCAACTCCAGGACATTATATGTATTTAGTTTTTTTAAACTCTGGATGGATAATAGATGTAGCCAATTCTGGGGATTTCGTCTCAGAATATGGAGGGATGAAACTAAATAGTATACTTTCCATCAAACATTCTACAATTTTTGCCTTCTAACTGACCAAAAGTAATAGTATATAATTCAAAAGGGGGAGAATGCCCTGAACTTGTTATTTTTTAAAATTCAGACGTTCTAGTACTATTATTTTTAGCAAGGTGAAAACTGGTTATTTTTATAAGAGCTGTATAAAACTCAACTATACACACAAGAGTGAGAAGAAAAAAAAAAAAACAGAAAAAAAAAACAAAAAAAAAAACAAACAATCCACCACCTTAGGTTGAAAATTTTGGGGTGCTGAGAAACTTCTCTAATGACTTTTGAGGCATGCCAGCACCCTTGCAGCGTTGCCACGGGTGATGGTGAAGAACAACCAAGCGCCCTCATGAGCTTCACCAGTTACCTCTGCTAGGCAAGCTGCTGGTGAAGACAGGGATCTCGCAGTCAGTGGTCCGACCCCACCAAATGTCTTGAACACCACATGATGGAAAATGTATATATAAGTGCTTATTGAAACTTCAAAGGGAAGTCTGGTTGTTATATAACAGTGATAAACAGAATCAAAATGGTATTGCTGAAAATGTAAAAAGCAAAATAGCCTAACAGAGATAAAGTTGTGAGGTTAAGCTGTTCAAACTGATATGAACGCTTATAGACTTATATAACTTAATCCGTGGTAACTGAAGAATGCCTTTGATGTAAAGAATTTTGAGAAGAACCAAGATACTTCTGATAAAAACAAAAATAAATCTCATTTAAGCAGGAAATGATTGAATTTAAACCAGTTGTGTGGGAATGGTACTTCTCACAGAAGTCTATATTTAAGCATTGCATCTTAGCAAAGGAAACAGATAAAGATGAGAATAGTTTCAGAAATATAGTGAGCGTTTTCATAAAACAAAAATAAAACTTTATATAAACCAAAAATAGCTTTCTCTATCTGTAATTACTCTATCTGTAATTTCTCTATCTGTAATTTTTATGACTGTTGGAAATGTTTTGAATAAATTAATATTTTCAGGTTATGGTACTTTTACCCTGGTATGACTTTGAGCACTGAAATATAATTTCAAACAAGAAAGATAGTACAAGGAAGATGCTAAGAGCATGGATTTTGATAGTGGCTTTTGAGAACACCTATATTCCATGGCATGGTGGTGGTTGTCATTGTCATCATCATCATCATCATCATCTGCTTTGATGTTGTTATTTTTATTATCAGCCGTGTGAACAATAAATTTTTGTTTTGTTTTGTTTGATTGCTAGTGCTTCATTTCAGACAAATAAAATCTGTTTTTCTCCATCATTAAGTCATATCATCTAACAATTTTGTCCTGCATGTAAAACTTTAATCAACACATCTTTTCAAGATACTAACCTGACATAAAATTGAAGTAATAAAGGTTGAAATGAAGTTAAAAGTGAACTCATTTAACAATCAGCTTTCAAGCTTCCCTTCTGTAGAGAGAAAGTTACTGTGAAACTAAATTGATAAACAGAAGCTTTCATTTTTGTTACTTTATTGTTTAAGAGGAATAAATATTTGATTCAACACAACCATAAAGATTAATATATAATCCTATATATATTTCCCTATCAAATCATAAAATGCTGGTTATAGACATAAAATTGGAAAAATGGTGAAGTATTTTAGAATATAGCATATTGTGTGCAATCACAGTCGAGGAAATTACAGTTTTTGGAGTTAGATAAAAGGAAATTAATGTTGAAATAAAAATTAAAGAGAGCAATATTAAAATTCATTGAAAAATCCAACTAACCTTGATTTCTTTCTGGTAATCTACTAATCCGCCATACAATTGCATGATAAACATTTTCATATTTTGCTGTGCCTACAGATGCTTCCAGAAGAGCTGGATTAGTGCCACTTTGTGTCATCATTGTCAACCTTTCTAGCCCTTTGATTTTCCCTGGTTTTCTGGTGGCAGATTTAAAGGATCCATAGCCAAATCGCTTTTCATAACGAAATAGATAGATCCAGCAATCAGGAATTGGAAATCTTATTTCAATGTCTTCACATGGAAATTGTCCATGTTTTTTACTATACGCATGGTAACCGGTACACACAACATCACACCGGTATTCAACATGTCTCTCTTTGATACTTCGAAATACTCTTACTATCAAAGGCAACTCTTTATTATCTCTCAGTCGAATACGGAACCTCATTAGTTCAAAATGACATGCATCCAGTGGATGAAATTTAATGGTTCCATCCTTTTCGTATTCTTCTGGCTTTGCAGAACAATGAAACTGAATATTCTCCGGCTTGATCCACTCTTCTGTTTTGATAGGTATGATATCATGTCGACCAACAACTTCTCTCCCTTTGCGCCGTTTGTCATTAACTCCTAGTTCTACAAATGGCATACCTGTTACAAAAGATAAACAAAAAATTCTTACTCTGGCTTTCTGGGCGACAATATGGCCTCCCGTGTTAATATCTGCTTTGTATTCATCGATTACATCAACAATAACTTCGTCTTTTTGATATGATAATGTTTTTTCTCTGTGAGCAACAATTGCCATTAATGCATCTTCAACCTCTTGTACAAAGGTGATAATTGTCTGTTCACTTAGTGAACCAAATTTAAGAAGCTCTGAGATCTGTGGAGCATGATCTAAAATCATGTTAGCTTTTGGTTTCATGTTTTTCACAAAAGTTGGTGTAATCTTTTCTGTTCGAATTCCAACTCTTTCACGATAGAAAACATACTGAATTTTCAATGTGTGTATCTTTCCATATTGATCATAATGTTGTAGGGCTATTTCAGACAAAGAGTAACAAGGCTGAAGGGGGAGCTCTTGAAATGAATCTTTATCATCTTTGCTATTGTAAAGTTTCAAAACAGGTCCGTCATTTTGTTGGACCAATCTCACATAAATTGTCTTCCAGAAACGATTACCAGTCAGCTTCTTCTTCGTTGGCTGTCGAAGCATTAATGTCCATCCATCCTCTTCCATTTTGGGGTTAAAACTCTCAAGGGGTTCAAGATGTTTTTCTTCCTCTTCAGGTGTGCTACTCTCTGTCGTAGAAACACTCATCTGAGTCTCAGTTCTTGGTTCCTTTACTTTTTCTTCAGTTTCCATCACTTCGAATTTTGCAAAGTTTTCTTCCGGTGGAGAATCTCGATCAAATGGGTTTATACGTGGTGCCATTTGTGGAGATTTGGGCACTTTGGGAGGAGGCGGTAGAGCAACTGATGGCCCCGATTCAACTGGTTCCCTCATTCGTATGGTCAGTTTAAAAGCATCTTTATTATCATCCATATCTGGTGATTCTTTGTCATCATCACTTGAATCGACAGCTGCTGTATGTGTGGCAGCCATGGCACCTGATGCTTCTGGAATATCATCAGGCTCAATGGTTTTGAAAGGGTCAAAAACATCTATAGGCAAGTCAGTTGGATCAATTGGCAAATCTTCCCCTTTACCTAGGAAAATACTGAGATTGTCTGACAATGAACTCTGTGCTTTTTCAAGTTCTTCTACCTGACTCAAAAATGGATTAATAGTTGTCTCTCCAATCATAGCAGTTGTATTAAAATCACTAGACAAAAATGGGTTCCTCTGCTCATTTGTCAGTTCTTGACTGTCCATGTCATCTAATATATTTTGGGGGATATTTTCAGCATCAAAGTTATCATCTTGGAAAGGATTAAAAGTCGAGTCTTTATCCAAAGTTTCCATTGCCCCCCAAGCACTCTTCGCTGAATCCCCTTCAGCAATTTTCTCAGCAGTTTTTGTATTGAAGAAATCTTCATCAAAAAATTCGGCAGTGGCAACAGCTGGAGTATCATTTTGATCTATAAACGGATTGACACTTGATTCTGTAAATAAGTTAATGTTTGAATCTGCACCCTCTCCAGATGAACTAGCAATGTTAGGGCTACTGGCTACAGGAGCAGGATCAGGAGTAATATCAGGCTGTAGGAAAGCATTTAATTTAGAAGCAATATCCTCAGATATTTCTGGTTGTATTAATGCACCCATATTATTAGCTTTATTATCAACAGACTGCCCAAAAGGTGAATCATCTTCAATAGTTTCAAACATTGAAAATGGATTTTTAACATTTACGTGGATAGAAGTTTCCGGATCAATGTTGTCAAAAGGATTAATCTGACTGATTTCTGATTTGGAAATATCAGGTACTTCTTGTGAATCCATTGCTGAAAAGGAACTTGGAACTGGAGTTGTTTGTGGAGTCAAGATAGAAAATGAAGACTCCGAGAAAGGTGCCGTTGTAGGTACAGCAGACGGTTCCAGCATAGGGAAAGCTGAGTTTGTTGTAGGGAAACCAGAATCTGAGAAACAAGTTGATTTTACTTCCTCAGCAAATGGATCTGTTAAAGAATGCAAATTTTCTCCTGAAGAGTCAAGCATTGGTGATGCTGATGCAAAACTGTCATCAATAAGTGAAAAAGGTTTATTTGCATTTGTAGGATGCGACATATCTGGGGCAAGGATTTCAGTGGTCGTGTTTGAAGAAACCGGACTACCAAATGTTGTTGAGAAAGCTTCATCACTGATTAAGAAATCAGCACTAGTCTTCGTCAGGGATGTATCAGTTTCTACGCTACTTGCTGCTAAATCTGTTACTTCCATTGTCAGCAGTGAACTGTCTTTTGTTGTTGTTGATGTTGTTGTTGTTGTTGACATTGTTGTCATTGTTATGTCTGTTGGTTGTGCAGCAAACATATCACCAGTTGCATCAGTTGCCATTGGAAATGCATCTTCAGATGTTGGCACAGACATATTTGCAGAACTGAAGTCACTTCCTACCCCTGGGAAAGCTATGTCAGTTTTAACTGCTGAGTCTGAGACTGAACTCGGCCAGTCAGTTTCAAATGGTGAACTGGAAAATGGTTGAATAGCAGGAGCTGCTTGAGTGACACTTAATTCAGAAAACGCAAAACTAGATTGATCATTAGCAGAAATTTTAGTGTTCAAATCACTATCTGAAGTAGAACTAAATTGATCAGAAAAGGCATTCCAGCCAAAAGAAGTTTCAGATGATTCTACATGAACATCTACAGGTTCTGAAATAGTAGTAAAAGGATCAGTTTGTGAAAAAAAGGGTTTATCAACTACTTGATCAGCAATTTGCAAATCCTCCTGTTTTACAAACGAAACTGATCCTATATCAACTGGTTCTGATGTAGTACAAAAAGGACTATCTTCTAAAGAGTCTGTAGTTTTTTTATCTAATTTATAAGAAGTATCATCAGTATGAAACTCTAATGGTTCAGATATTGTTGTGAATGGACTAGACGTTGGTTTACTTTGATCAGAACTTACTGCAATTTTCTCAACTGCTTTAATTGCTAAAGCGATTGAAGCAAAATCAAGTGGTTCAGAAATAGTTGAATAAGGTTCTGGTGTGGAGGCCAGCTTGTCTGTTTTATCTGGAACGAGACTAGTGTCTGTTGATCCAGCTGGATCAAGGAATCCTTCGGATTCTGAGAAGCAGGCAAAATCAGGAAGTTCTAAATTTGGTTGAGTAAATACGGATGCTTCTGAGGAAGCAAACGAATCAACACCTGAAGTTCCTAATTCTTTATCTTTCGTAATATTATTCATGAAAATATTATCTCCAGTATCTTCAGTCTTTTCAATGAAAAAGTCTTCAAGCTGATTTACTTCTTCAGTCTTTTCTGAGAAAAAATCAGTGGTCCTAGTTTCTTGTATATTCGAATTTATTTCAAATACATCTTTGTTTTCACCAAATAGATCAGTATTTGAAGTAGTGAAATCTGCAGGTGATGCAAAAGGATCGACTTTTGAACTCGTGAGCTCTGTAGTCGAAGTGAAGGGATCACCTGCTAAAGTGCTGAGTTCTGTAGTTGGTGCAAAAAGATCAGCTGTTGAACTTGTGACCTCTGCAGTTGAAGAGAAGGGGTCAACTGTTGAACTTGTGACCTCTGCAGTTGAAGAGAAGAGATCAACTGTTGAGCTAGTGACCTCTGCAGTTGAAGAGAAGGGATCAACTGTTGCACTTGTGGCTTCTGCAGTTGAAGAGAAGGGATCAGCTGTTGAGCTAGTGACCTCTGTAGTTGATGCAAAAGGATCGCTCGTTGAACTTGTGAGCTCTGCAGCTGAAGTGAACGGGTCAACTGTTGAGCTAAAAATATCCTTAGTTGGGGTGAAAGGGTCAATATTAGATGGTGTCAAATCAGAAGTGTCAGCAAATAATTCAGAACCAGATCTTGGCAATCCAGGTGAAACAGCTAATGTATCTGATGTGGAACTACCCAAAGTTGATCCCAGAAATAATGATTCTGTACATGCAGGAGAAACAATAAAAGGATCAGATGAGGATATTTCTGTTTGGGGTTTTGGAGAAAGGGAATCTGGAATTGTTTTAGATACACTTGGTTTAACAGAAAATGGATCTTCTAAAACATTATAGGACTGTGTTGTAGTTACTGGATCACTAGAAACTACAAAAGGATCTGTTGAAGGCGATGTTGTTTTTACGACAAATGGATCAGTGGACTTAATATCACTCTCAACAGATGTAACAAAAGGATCATGCGTCACAACAAACGGATCAGATGGAGTTGCAACTGCTGATTTAACAGTAAAGGGGTCAGAGTCTGATTCGGATTTAATAACAATTGAAGAAACATCAAACGGATCGATAATTTTTGGAACAAAAAATGGGTCTCCTTCAGATTCTGGGGCAAGCTGGGTGACGGGAGAAAGTGCGGGACTTATAGCTGGGGAAGGTTTTAGGCTAGTTGAAGGGTCTAATCCTAAAAAGCTATCAACTAATTCATCAGTAACACTCTTGTTGGATAAAGTTAAATTTTCTTCTTCTGCTGCTAAAAAGTCTTTTTCAAATTGAGATTTATGGCTGGAGAGCCAATCATCCGGTTCAGGTGGGGATTCAAAATCTCCCAACCCAAGCCCTAATAAGTCTTGAACACTACCACCTGTTTCAGATTTTTGTTTTGTATTAATATCATTTAATTCTTCAGTAGAGTCTTCAGGATAATAGCTTGAAGTTTTGGAGTATGGAATATTTGATGTTTCTTCATCGATTTCTTCTGATTCTCCTTGCTTAGCTCTCAAACCAGCCCAAGAACTATCAGAAGCTGAAGCTTCGTCGTCTTCTCCAAGATTATCGCCCTCGTCTTTTGATGCTAATCTATTCAAATTCTGTTGTGTTTTTATGACTGTTTCTTTGGTTCGCTCTAGCATTTGCTGTAAGGCCAGCCATTCTTCAGAGCGTTCAGTTTTATCACTGAATGTTGGATCAACAAATTCTTTCGAAGGAGAGGGTATTGGGGATTTGTTCTTCTTCTTATCTTTAATGAAGTGCTTTGGCGATTTTAGACCAGCTTTATGTTTCAAAGAACTTATAATTTTATGGGCCTTTTTATTAGCAGAAGTTATATGATGTCCAACTGATGGAGATGCACTTGCTGAAGCAGTTGTTGTTGGTTGAGCAGAAGGAGAAGTTGACCGAGAAGTAGCTTTTAAGTTGATTGGTGCAGGTCTTGGAGGAGCAGATCGAGGAGGTGGCCCTGATGGTCGAGGTGGAGGACGTTTCTTAACCAGCTCAAGATTACTCGTTTCATCTCTGTCATGAGTCAAATTTGATGAGTCCTCCCAAGAACCAGCAGACATGGCTAGTCCACTGCTCTTGCCTGAAACAAAAAAAAAAAAAGATTATATGAAAAATTTATTGATAAAATAATTGAAATAATTATAAATTAAACTTACTTAATATTGTAGACCAATATGGTATATTAGGAAAATGTTAATTTTAATAAGAAACAAAATGCAAAAATAATAAGTAAATGAGTGGAGATCAGACCAGTGATTGCGTTAAATTAATGAGGCACTAAAAGAGAATGACTCTCTCTAGACACAATAAAATATGCTTCAACACGCGAATTCAGATAAAGAATCTTGCAAACCACATAAAAAAAAACGAAATAAAATACAAAAAACAACATAATTTAAAGTAGGTTAAAATTTAAATGCAACACTACTTTGCAGAAATAAATGTTCTGTCAACCAGAAATGTGGTAACATTAAGTAGTTGTCAAGGCTAAGATATATAAGAGTTATTACCACAAAGCTATAACATGTACAAGGTGAGAATACAAATAAATTAAAGAATCATGACTATATCATTCATCATCATCATGATCATCACGATCATGATCATGATCATTATCATCATCATCATCATCATCATCATCATCATCATCATCATCATCACTATTTAGTGTCTGATTTCCATGCTGGCATTTGTTGGATGGTTTGACGGGAGCTGGAGAGTCAGAGGACTGCATCAAACTTTACTGCCTGCTTTGGCATGGTTTCT
>JAOPJW010000929.1:16243561-16255211 GCA_027122535.1 Octopus maya | reverse complement strand
ATGGGTTCGAAAGAAACCCATTCACCCGGACCACGGATTCGATATCAGTATACATTGCTTGGATCCAGCCTCGGAAGGTCGGGCCCATACCTGCCGCCCGAAGGACCGCCGCCAAATACTTATGGCCAACCCTATCAAAACCCTTAGACTGATCTAAATTCACCAGTGCCCCGCCTTTGCCAACAATTTTACCAACCCGCTCTATGGTGTAGCGGATGAAATCTCATATCAAAAAGGCTTTGTAATATTAATCAGGAATATGGTGGTGAGCAGGCAGAATCATTAACATGTTGGGCAAAAGGCTTAGCAATATTTCATCCATCTTTATGTTCCGAGTTCAAATTCCAATGAGGTCGACTTTGACCTGAGTACCAGTTGAGCACTTCAGTCAATGTAATTAACTTGTTCCCTCTCTTGAATTTGCTGGCATTATAAATCAAGAATCACCTTCAGAAAGTGTTACTTGTCTCTGGTTGTAAAACATTACATTAAATGTGGCTCTGTAAGCATGAATAAGAATACCTATGTGAAGGAATCATTTGCAAAGAATTTTCTGGATTTAGATCTATAAGTTATTTCCCAAAATGTCACAATGGTATAATGCTTTTGTAATGACAAAGATGACCAATAGGAATGATGAGTAGGAAGGAAAATTTCCAGATAAATATCTAATTAGTAATAATTAATCGAAATTGCATGACAATCCCATGGGTTGGACAATTTGACAGGAGCTGTACCAGGTTCCATTGTCTACTTGGCATGGTTAACACAGCTAAAGGCCCTCCCTTCCTGACACCTACCACTGTACAGTATACTGGTTTTTGTGACACCATGCAAAAAAGTGACTGAAACAGTGTTGAAATTGGCCATAAAAAAAAAAAAAAAAAAGAAAAATAGCAAATCACACACAGAGCATTTGGGTTGTTGAAGTATCTACAGGTATGGCTGTGAGTTTAAATCTTTATAAAAATCCCACTTGTATGCCAAATTCCTTGCAGCCATGCAATATGTACATTTGATTGCACTAAAAGTTTTTTTCCTAAACGAGCGCTGCTGAAATAGGGATGTCTCTTTTATGCCTGTGCATTTTTATGCCATCAAATATGGTATATAGCAAGTGAGGAAATAATCGGTTTCAGTTGTTTTCTGTTCAAAAGTCTTATATTATTTTCATACTTGATAAAATATTGTAAAGGAATCAGAAAATATGCACGACAGAATCACATGAACAACTTTTAGGCAAACATGGAATCGTTATAATTTAATGTCTGTGTTTTCCATGTTGGCATGGGCTTGGACGATATGAGAGGATGCCCTTCTTATCAACTCTCATCTATTTTTAAGCAAAATAATATTCCTTATTGTCAGATGTATTTTCACAGAAGATTAGAATTGAAAGACCCAGCTTGTATGACAGCGACACCTGGTACTCAAAACAAACATACTATTTCAAGACAAGGATTAAATTTTAGTGAGACTTAATTTCATTACTACCCTTTCCATGTTATATATCAATGTAAATTACATCAAAATAATTTGTAATTTATTCCATGGCTAATAAAGAACTTATTTTCGTTTAAAAGATGAGCCTTAAGCCATTAATTACCGTTACCCCGTCCAACCCATGCAAACCTAGAAAACACATTGAGTTATGATAATGATAACAGTATTGTTATTTTTGCAGAAACAAGTGGATTCAGCAACAACAAAAGAAACATTTCTAACAGTTTTACTTTATTTTAGAGGCTTTTAACCCAACAATACTGTTGAAAAATTGTCTAAAGTTATATTCTAAGTAAAACTCCATTTTTCTCAAGGCTTGACAGGGTCGAAGTGGGTATCTGCAAAGAAACAAAACAATTATCCCAGAAGTATTAAAATTTTTTCTCTCTCTCTTTCTCACACACACACACACACACACACACACACACACACACACACACACACACAAAACAAATAGTATTCAAATACCTAAGGTAGAGTAATTAATATGCTTTTATAAAAAAAACTTAAACTTTCATGTTCCTGTCTGTTGGACAGTTGATGTATGCAACTGTTTGATGAAAAGGAATATCAAACTCTGAGTAACAGTTTTTTGCAGCTTTAATAAATGTATATAATGTAGCTACATATGGGCCGTTAATGATTTCTTTTCCGTCTTTGGAACTTTCCTTTTCCCCGTTTCTGATGAAGAGCCATGCTTGGAACGTCAAACTCTCTCCTTTCACACAGAGAGTCAAATTAATACATTTCTTGTGCACAACCTCATGCTCTTTTTTTCCATTTTTATATTTGAACTGGCTATTGAGTTGCTTTGACTCTTATTTCTAGCAATACTGGTGCTGATTAGTGCCCTTGTTCACTTTAGTGACATATATATTTTAGCCTCTAGGTTGTAAAATTGCAAATTAGCCAGCCATATTCTTTTCTACTCTAGGCACAAGGCCTGAAATTTTGGAGGAGGGAGTCGATTAGATCAACCCCAGTATGCAACTGGTACTGAATTTATCAACCCTGAAAGGATGAAAGGCAAAGTCAACCTCAGCGGTATCTGAACTCAGAAAGTAAAGACAGATGAAATACAGCTGAGCATTTCTCCCGGCGTGCTAACGATTCTGCCAGCTGCCACTCATATTAGACACACACACACACACACATATATAGTGAGAGAGAGAGAATATATTTTAGAATAAGACAATGAAGACACTTACGTTCTCTCTTAGCTCTGATGTCATTCCATTTTGCCCAGTTGGCAGGTTGGTTTGCTGTTAAAAATAAATAAATAAAAAATATATATGGTATTTTCAGTTAATTGCATACAAAGGTTATTATAAAGTAAATATATTTGTCCACTTTTATCTCGCCTTAATTTGGTGCTTTATATATTTTCATTTCAGCACTACATGTTTCTTCAGTTTGTGTATTGGACTTGCAACATCTAGGCTACAGTCTCAAAAGCCATTTGTCAAGTAATTTACACACACACATGCAAGGCAGTTGGTGTTAGGAAGGATATCCAGCCATAAAACCCCTGCCAAAACAGACAGCGAAGCCTGGTGCAGTCTTCTGCCTGGCCAGCCCTTGTCAAACCATTGTATATGATGATGATGATGTTCATTTACTACCATCATGTGATGGCAATACAAGGGTGCACACAAACACACACATATTTATGTACCTCATGATGTGATTATGTTCAAAAATAACTGGAATAGCAGAAGAGATATACAGTATAGATTAAAGTGAAAATCGTAAATAAAACGAAGCCATAAATCTGAAGAACAGAAAAGAGAAAAAGACCACAAACTATGCCATCATTGGCTACTTCAGATCATCATCATCAAATGTCCACTCTCCATGCTGGCATAGGTTGCAGAGTTTGACAGGAGCTGCACCAGCTCCATTGTCCGTTTTGGAATGGTTTCAATGGCTGGGATGCCCTTCCTAACACCAACAACATTACAAAGAGCACAGGGTGCTTTTTTATGTGGCACCGTTACTCATGTTGTATGTGGTACCAGCATCAACAGGGTCACCAAGTGAACCAATAAAATAGTTGAAGAATAGTTTTGCAACGAAAAAAAAAAAAATAAAGAAAAATTCTTACCAAATTTATGGATCTTGATGTAAAGAGGAGATGCTATGATGATTGCATATGTCAAATATCTCAAAAATCTAGCATTAGCCCAATGGTACTTCCATGGAAAGCGCATCATCTTGGCACTCATAGTATATGGGTACCTCATTTGTTCAGCCATTTTCATCTCTAAAAAGAAAAAAAATTAATTACACAAGGAAATGGGATAGAAAAATATTCATGAATTAGTAATATAACAGGGCTATAGTAGATGAGATTTGTCTAAGGTGCTGTACAGTGGCATGGAATCCAAGACCACATGGGTTCTCAATCACACAACCATGGCTATTAACAAAACTTTTAAAAGGTTTACAAATGACAAACCGTATTTAGTATGTGTAAGTGTTATATTGTATGATATTGAAACAGCTAAATAAAGTCACAGTAATAGAGAAGCTTTTGAGTTGAGTATAACTAATATAACTTATAATAGGCTGAATCTCAGTGCTATCAAGGGAATACCCTTACTCGTTATGTAGGGAGCAATGAATATATAAACAGATAGAAGGATTTCTGACATATTAAGGGTTACCTATGCTTGCAAAATATAGGTATCAATTATACTCTTCTACTTTAGGTACAAGGCCCGAAATTTCTGGGGAGGGGACCAGTTGATTAGATCGACCCTAGTACACAACTGGTACTTACCGCTAAGCATTTCGCCCCGCGTGCTAACATTTCTGCCAGCTCGCCGCCTATAGGTTTCCATTATAAAGGAGACCAAATTAATGCTGGAGCCTGTGGCATAGACATATGGGATGTTAAAACGATAATATTACATCAAAACGTCACACGTGGCTCACCAAATTTATTCAAACGGAACATCATAAAACTGTTTCTACATGGAAGTGGTAGTCACCTTCAGTAGTTCTAACCACATGCAAGCAGGCCAAGCGCATGTAACACCACAACACACATAATAATGACGTCACATACTGTATATAAGATAGAAAGAGCGCAGAGACGTTGATCGGATAAGTTTACATATTAACAACAGAATATATAAATGTAGCAAGTTCTTTTGACAAAAGAAACACAGAGCTCAGACATTCTAAGAAACATTAGGATGGCTCCTACATTGCCTTTGTTTATAATTCAACTGTGGCTTGGCCGTATTTATCCAGGAACTACATCCACAAAATATTTCAATGATCTTTCAAAATATTTACAATTAAACATAAGCTTTTGAAAGAGAAAACAACACTTAATTTTGACCAAGGTCAAATTAAATGAGCCAGATCTATGCTCAAATCACATCTTTTCGTGAATATCTAGAATTCCAAGGTATCTTTTCCTTATTAAAATACAAGAGAGTATGATATGAGGGAAATTTGGCAGCTATTTCTAGCAGGTAGAGCAACTGTGAGCCTGCCCTGGCTCGATAAAATTTTTGGTCCTGAAAATAGGGAACTAGTAATGACTTTCGAATTATAAAAAATAATTTTAGTAAAAGCTGTTTCCTTCAAAGTCAACTTCGATCAAAGGTGTTCTACTTTCGATCATTTCTTATACATCCAGATTCCTATATTAGAGTACAGTTTCCGGCATAACTACAGACCCTGTAGTTATGCCCAGTTTCCAATGTGCCCTTCCATTTTAAAGACACTTTCTATTACTAGCAGTCAAGCGACCGAACTGAAGTTTCTTCATTAGTAAAACGTCGTAAAAATAGTAATTTAACAAGCGAACCACGACCGGCTAAACCTATAATTAAAGGTGTGCCAACCACACCATGTAGTCCAGTGTAATTTTCGTTACATTAGTAAAAGTTGGTCGAAATTTTGCAATTTCGTGACCGCGTAGAGGGTCATTCGTTGCTAAACTCCAGGTCAACCCTAAATGAGTAAACATAAAGCGTTTTAGCCATGACCATTGTATTTTCCGACATTGCATCTAAATTGTATCTTTCCATTTTTTTTTTTTTTGCTTTGAGATAGTAAGTTGCATTTTGTGAATTTGGCTGCCATTTCTAGTAAGTCGAAGGACCACATAGAGGCAACTGATTGTAAATGGAGGTTACTTCAAGAGGATATTACAAATCAGACACCAGAACGTTTCACGGGGTTAAAACATTAAATGTGAGCATCTTAACTTCCACTCGTAAATATCCCAGTAATTTTAAAGTTATAACTTCTCAAGGGTAACGAAATAATATGATTTTAATATTTTAACTTAATGATTTCGAGTGAAAAATCTTCAGCTGATAGGAATTATATACTTAGGATTGAAAAATTACTCGGGAACGTTAGATAAATTAACTAATACAATTAATATTTTTCGTACTATTAAGTTTACCTTTAGAGATAAAAAAAAAATATTTTAATATTAATAATGATACTTATTTTTCATCTCATAAAAGCACTGCTCACACTACTATAAAATTATAATCGTATTAATTACTTATCAACTATTGACTAATAAAAATTGATAATTACTCATATATTTGGTTAACATGGTTGTTAAATAAACACTGACGCTAAATTGACATTGTAATTAATTGGTAATAAAATAAAATAAAGAGATTAAAGCTACGAACCAGTTAACTTCATCCTGACCTTCACTGCCACCAGATGCCCTCCGCAACAGAGAGTGACACTCGGGTTTATTTCAAAGGGGAATAAGCGAAGAGAAGCTCTTTTATACCGGGAGGGGAGTAGTTTGTGGAAGTGTTACTCTCCCCAGTAAAGGTGTCAGCAGACCGGCGCCATTTTCCATCTCGAACTTGTGCTGTGTCACGTTGTTGTTTGTATCTGACAACTTTTGCTGCTTATTAAAGTTTCCGTTGTCAAAAAAAACCATGAAGATGAAAACTCATATGACTTCGGCTTCAGGAGTTATATCTTTGCTGGACGAACCGGACGAACAACTGAAGGTATTTGCCTTGGAAAAACTAAACAAGATCGTCGATGTATTTTGGGCTGAAATAGCTGAAGCGGTTGTAAAAATCGAGGTATTGTATGAAAGTCATGATTTCCGTTGCCGTGATCTGGCTGCTTTAGTTGCTTCTAAAGTTTATTATCATCTTGGGGCTTACGAAGATTCACTTAAGTATGCTTTGGGAGCTCTCAATTTGTTTGATGTTACTGATACTTCTGAATATGTGTCTACAATCAAAGCAAAATGTATGGACCAATATACCAAAACGCAGGTTATTAACGCTGAAACACAAGACGATGCTAAAATGATGGATACTCGACTTGAAGCGATAGTTAATCGAATGTTTCAGAGGTGTTTTGATGATAAACAATATAAACAAGTCGTGGGTATTGCTTTGGAAACAAGAAGGATTGATATGTTTGAAAAAGCAATTTTGGAATCGGATGACCCTTCGGCAATGTTGGCATATAGTTTGAAAGTTTGTTTATCTCACATAATGAGTAGACATTTTAGAAATGATGTACTACGTGTTCTTACTGAGCTCTACATGCGCCTTAAGTCCCCAGATTATATTAGTGTATGTCAGTGTTATATTTTCTTGGATGACCACCAATCTGTTGCAAATATCCTAGAGAAATTAATTAAGGGAAATGAAGAATCGCAACTTAAAGCTCTTCAAATTGCATTTGATTTGTATGAGAGTGCGACCCAACAATTTCTACAGGAGGTACAAAACTGGCTGCGGCAGGTGGCCCCAGCACCATTACCGTCCATGAAAACGGAAGAAGAAAAACCAGTTGCTCCCAGCGTAGAAAACAAGGAAGAGAAAATGGAAGTCGATGAGGAGAAATCCGCAGAAGCAGCTGCACCAGCACCTGCAAGTCCGTCGCTAACTGAAGACCAAAAAGATCTTCAGGAGAAAATTGTCAAACTTTATACCATTCTTGGAGGAGAAAACACTATAAAATTGCACTTGGATTTCCTTATTAGGAACAATAAAACTGATTCATTGATTCTGAAAAATACCAAAGATGCTGTTCGTAATTCCTTGTGTCACTCAGCCACTGTTATTGCCAATTCTTTTATGCATTGTGGCACTACATGCGATCAGTTTCTTCGTGACAATTTAGAATGGTTGGCTCGTGCCACTAACTGGGCTAAATTCACTGCAACTGCAAGTCTTGGTGTTATTCATAAGGGCCACGAGAAGGATGTCTTGAATTTCATGTCTACATATCTACCCAAAGACTCGAGTCCAGGATCTACCTATTCAGAAGGTGGTGGTCTTTATGCTCTTGGATTAATTCATGCTAATCACGGAGGTGAGATTACGAATTATTTACTCAGTCAACTTAAAGAGGCCACAAACGAAATGGTGAGACACGGAGGTTGTCTTGGCTTAGGTCTAGCAGCGATGGGTACTGCTCAGCAAGATATCTTTGAACAACTGCGAATAAATTTGTACCAAGATGATGCAGTGACTGGTGAAGCAGCAGGACTTGCTATGGGGTTAGTAATGCTTGGAACTAAGAATGATGCTGCTATCCACGATATGCTTGTATATGCACAGGATACTCAGCACGAGAAAATTCTTCGTGGCTTGTCCGTTGGTATCGCTCTTACCATGTATGGTCGTATGGAAGAAGCTGACGAACTAGTCAAAACTTTGTCTCAAGATAAGGATCCTATTCTTCGTTGGTCTGGCATGTATACCCTTGCTATGGCTTACTGTGGTTCTGGCAACAACCAAGCTATCAGAAAATTGCTCCATATTGCTGTCAGTGACGTCAACGATGACGTGAGGCGTGTCGCTGTCACTTCCCTTGGATTTCTTCTGTTCCGGACTCCTGAAAAATGTCCACAAGTTGTCTCTTTACTATCGGAAAGTTATAATCCTCATGTTAGATTTGGTGCTGCAATGGCTTTGGGCATTGCTTGTGCTGGAACTGGTCTAAAAGAAGCTCTGACTCTGTTGGAACCCATGACTAATGATCCTGTTAACTACGTACGACAAGGAGCCCTCATTGCCTCAGCTCTAGTTCTTATTCAGCAAAATGAAATCACTTGCCCTAAAGTCACACACTTCCGTCAATTATATACTAAAGTAATTACTGACAAACATGATGATGTTATGGCAAAATTTGGCGCTATCTTAGCCCAAGGAATACTAGATGCCGGTGGCCGAAATGTTACTATTTCTCTTCAGTCTCGCACAGGTCATACCAATATGGAAGCTGTGGTAGGAATGTTGGTGTTTTGTCAGTATTGGTTTTGGTACCCTCTTACTCACTTTTTATCCTTGGCATTTAAGCCTACTTGTATAATTGGACTCAACAGCAATTTGTTAATGCCAAAAGTACAGTTTCGTTCTAATGCAAAACCTTCCACATTTGCATACCCACCTCATTTAGAAGAAAAAAAAGACAAAACTAAAGAAAAGGTTAAAACTGCTGTCCTCAGTATTACAGCTAAACAAAAGAAAAAAGAAGCTGAAAAGAAGGAAAAAGAAGAGAAAATGGATGTCGATGAAGAGACTTCAGATGAACCAGAAAAGAAGACTGCTAAAACAGAGAAAAAGGAAGAGAAGAAAGAAGTGGTTAAAGAGAAGAAAGAGGAAGGGAAAGAAGGAAAAGAAGAGAAGAAAGAGGAAGAAAAAGAAAAGAAGCCAGAAGCAAACTTTGAGTTATTAGACAACCCAGCTCGAGTTATGCGTGCACAGCTCCGAATGATCACCATGCCAGATTCCTCGAGATATACGTCAGTGAAAGATGTAACGAGCGGAGGAATCATTATGTTACACAATCGCAAACCAGACGATCTTGAAGACCTTGTAGAACCTATTGCTGCAGGGGGTCCCAAAGTCGAAGAAGAATCAGAACCAGAGCCTCCAGAGCCGTTTGAATGGACTGAAGATTAATATCTATCAAAGTAATTACTAACAAAAAAAAATGAAAAAAAAAGAGTAAATAATAATAATAATGACGTTTCATATTGGCTCCTATCTTAGAGGTCTCAATCTAATTATTTATCATTTTGTTGATTTTATTATTTTTTTTCTTTGCCCCCCCCCCCCCCATCTCTCTCAGTTTAGAGACACTCATAGTTATTCTCTTGGTAAAAGTTTACTCCAAAAGTTTGATAAATTCCTTTGAATTTTTCACAGGGAGAACCATTTTTCTGAGTTGACATTCTATGCTGTGGATTTTGTCAAGCAATAGTAACACTTGCTGCTATACCATGTATTGTTTTCTTAGTTGAATAGCTTTATCAAAGACTGTTTTCATATCATCTTGTCATCACTATCTTTTCTATTATTAAAATTCTAAAATTACTGTTTGTTTATAATTCTTTGCAAACATTGAAAAAAAAAAAAAATGCTCCTGCAAAGGTTTTATTTTCTAACGAACAAAATCACTTCTCTTTCTGCATTCTGTACTGACTGTAATTAAAAGACAAATCCTTAACTCAGACCAAAAATATGAGGATTTAGGTTTGCAAAATTACAAATGTTCCAAGTACTTTTGATGAGACAACTTTTCCTCTCTACATTTCATCACTGGATTGTATAATTTGGCACTTGAAAAAATTTTTAACGAAATCAAATCATTATAGGATATGCTGATGAAAAAACAAAAACATGAAAGCGTATAGCCTAGTGGTTAGGGTGTTGCGCTGAGGATCACAAGATCATGGTTTCGATAGCTAGATTGGGCAGTGTGTTGTGTTTTTGATCAAAACACTTAGTATCACATTGCTCCAGTCCACTCTACTGTAAATGAGTAACACTGCAATGGACTGGCATCCCATCCAGGGGGAATGTTGCGATCTCAGTCACTTATATGCTATGGAAACTAGGTAATGTGTCTTATGAGGCTTAGGGTTCAACACAATAATGTCCAAGGGTTGATGATGAAAATTCAATTTTGTTTTTTAGACACCCTGTATTTCTGCTCATGTGAAATATGATATTACTGGTTCGTCTGAGTGAATTTAAATAAGAATTTCGTTTAGGTTTACTTATTCATACATCTATATCAAATTAGGAATATTAATTGACAAATATTTCTTCACTGGTTCCTTTGATGATTTCTCGTTTACAATGAATCATTTCTTATAGCAGGGAAATAACCAGTTGTAAACAGGTTCAACGACAAACAATATGGAATTGTTTCCCCTTGCAAAAGCTTCGTCATTATTATGGATTGGTTAGTGTTTCTACAACATCAAACAATGCCTTGAGGTATTTCTTTTAGCTCTTTATGTTCCGAGTTCAAATACCACCAAGATCAACTGTGCTTTTCATTCTTTTGGGGTTAATAAAATAAAAATACCAGTTATATACTGGGATTCATGGTATCAACGCCACATTTCTTTTTTTTAAACCAGTCTTCAGGCTTTGTGCCTCTACTGGAGTCAGTTATGTTTGTGTGTGTACTAATGTCATTGTTGATCTTGACTGAATTTTTTTTGTTTATATAATGTTACTTCCTGCCAATATGTTTTTCTTTTATTTAAATAATCAGATATTTCAAGAAAAGCTTTCCTTTTTTTTTTTTTTTTTTTTTTTTTTTTTTTTTTGTACTGATAAAATTAAATTTCATACAACTTCATATATATATATCTCAGGAGTAATGAAATCATTCAACATCTTTCAATGAATTATCAAAATAACAATTATTGTTTTCATTTTATTTTATGTTTCATCTTTCTCCCTTATTTGGAAAAGATAAAAATTTGTTAATATCATTTTGAATATGTTGAATTTTATTTCTATTTCTCTAACACGAAGCTATATACTTGCAACTTTCTAGTAGTATATTCTTCAGATGTGGGGGTTCGGTTAAGAAGTTTTCTTCCTAACTGTATGGTTTCAGGTTCAGTCCTGTTGCATGGCAGCTTGGGCCTCAAGTTAACAAAAGTTTTGTGAGTGGATTTGATAGAAAGAAACTGAAAGAAGACTGTCGTGTCTATATATATATATATATTCTTTTACTTCTTTCAGTCATTTTGACTGGCCATGCTGGAGAGGCACCACCTTAAAAGAGTTTTAGTCAAAATCAACCCCAGGACTTATTCTTTGTAAGCCTAGTAGTTATTGTATCACTCTTTTGGCGAACTGCTAAGTTATGCACACCA
>JAOPJW010000929.1:8358382-8369367 GCA_027122535.1 Octopus maya | reverse complement strand
TTCTTCTTCTTCTTCTTCTTCTTCTTCTTCTTCTTCTTCTTCTTCTTCTTCTTCTTCTTCTTCTTCTTCTTCTTTATGCTGTCTACTGCCACTGGTGGTAGGGAGAAGGGGAAGTCCTCGTGAAAGTTGCTGCATCACCTTGCTTCTTCACTCCCGCTTTTCTTCGAAGCAAATTTTCAAAGAAATTTGAAAACAAAAAGGTTCGTATCACTCCCAAAATGAGGTTTTGGTTAACAAACGTCAACGCCCCACCCCAGAAGGTCAGCTGGCTTGCAAAACGATTTAAACAGCAAAATACAGTATAGAACCTTTTAAACAAGTGAATTAGTAATAAACTTACAGCTATGGCGACAATGATAATAATAATAATAATAATAATTATAATAATCATAATAATAATAATAATAATATTAACAACAACAACAACAACATCAACAACAACAATAATAATAATAATAATCACCATGTAGCACACATATGGTTGTGATGCATGTGCCTGGTGTACTCTTATCAGATGGGTAGTCATGATGGGTATAATGAGATTCGTATATTTTACCCCAGTATCACTTCGATGGCATGCGTTTCACTTTCTCTCAGTAATAATAATAATAATAATAATAATACAATTCTATATTTAAGAGATGAGGAATTATGTATATTATTTACATTATTTACATTTGACGGATGTTTGTCCTCATCTTGTTTGTTGTTAACACAACGTTTCGGCTGATATCGCCTCCAGCCTTCATCAAGTGTCTTGGGGAAACCCAGGTTCGAAATTTCCCCAAGACACCTGATGAAGGCTAGAGGGTATATCAGCCGAAACGTTGTATTAACAACAAACAAGATGAGGACAAATATCCGTCAAATGTAAATAATTTAAATTATAAAGGCCCAAGACGTGGAAGACAATATCGGAGGACGAGTTACAGCACAAAAAGATTACAAAAACATGCGGGGTTAACATCAATCAAGGGAGTAGATCCGTTCAGTCTCCCCAGTCTTTCCACTGTCGTCTATGTTTTGATAAACACACTAGAAGGCAACACCTTTCTCTCTACCCTCACCTTCCTCTTCGATGGTGATTAGACGAAGGAAGTTTGCCAGGACAGAAGGCACATGGCTACTAAGTGGTGAAATGATGAAGGCAATTCAACCTCAATCCAGCTAATAAATACCTGGGAGTACTTGAGGTAGATGGAATCAAACATCACGACATGAAGAAAAAGACAAAAACAGAGTACCTGCGGCGAGTGAGAAAATAACTGACTTCAAAACTGAATGCCAGAAACATAATTTCGGCAATAAACTCGTATGCAGCCGCAGTAGTTCGTATCCTGAAGTGGATATAAGAGGGGCTAAAGGAGATGAACAGGAAGTCAAGAAAGCTTCTCACGATGCATAGAGCCCACCATCTACGTGCAGTTACTGATCGCCTATACATGAAGAGAGCAAATGGAGAATGGGGACTCATAAGAGTGGAAGATTGCATGCGTATCGAACTAGGAAGCTTAATGAGATACCTAGCCCAAAGTAAGGAAACTTTGCTAGTGACAGTTAGGAACGAGAGAGAATTGAGAGCAGAAAAAAAGGAAAACAGAGGAAGAAGTACAAAAAGGACATAAAAAAGAATTACGCAAGAAAGGACTACACAATCAACTCCATGTAGCCATAACAGACCAATTATTGATAGACAAAATGGTAATGCAAGATTGTAAAGGAGGGAGAACGAATTTGGGAATGACCTGGATTGACTATAGCAAAGCTTATGACATGATTCCACATTCGTGGATTATCGAATGCTTGGAACTATTTGGAACTGCAAGGAATGTAACGTATTTCCTGAAGAGAAGTATGGTTGGGTAGAAAACTGAGCTGACAGCCTACGGAAAAAGCTTGGGCACTCTGGGCCTCAGAAGAGGAATTTTTCAGGGAAATAGCTTATCTCTATTGCTTTTTGTTCTTTGCAAGATTCTTCTGGCCTTGGTACTTAGGAAAATGAACCTTGGATATCAGCTAAAGGGAAAATCTCAAACAATCAATGACTTCATCTTCATGGACGATTTGAAGCTGTATAAAATGGAAGAGGCACGTGTCAGTTCCTTGGACAACGCACTCCACTGTTTTAGCGCTGACATTAGAATGGAATTCAGACTCCAGAAGTGTGGTGTAATGTACCTGAAAAGAGGCAAGGTACAATCCTTAGCAGGGACAGAAGTACCTAATAGAGAAACGATAAAACAAATTGAAATAGAACGCTAAAAATACTACGACTACAAGTAATAGTAGTAGTAGTGTACAAGTTTCGCTTACAGCTTCAAAACTACACTAAATTCAATCGGCATCTATCTACTAGTACAGATGGTAAAGTCCAACAGAAGAGTGTGACATGTTTCGAGTAGTATTCATACCAGTATTTAGGCAGGGGAACGTCATAATGACGACAGATGTTTTAATGTAGGTACTTCCCAATTCGGTCATGTTCAGGTTTGTACTCGTTTGTTACGTGTTTAGAGCAGACAGCCACAATGTTGTCCATGTAGCTTGTAGTCTACAATTTGGCTCAGCACATTGTGGAGAGCGTTTGCTTAACAGTTTATGAGTAGAGATCGATCCTTAGTTGCCTTTAATATCACTTTCAGTTTTTGACTTAAGATATAAACTGCGCAAATAGTAGCAGTAGTAGTAGTAGCGTACAAGTTTCACTTTCAATTTCACAGCCACACCTAATTTTTACTGCTATTTAGCAGTGGTGGCGGCGGCGGCGGTGGTGATAGTGGTAGTGATGGTGGTGGCAGTTGTGGTAGTGCTAGTAACGGTTGTTGGGTTTACTTTTAAGCCAACTTTTGAAATAGCAACACTGTTTATTCCATTGTCTTGCTACCAACAACGGAGACACTTTTAGATCGGTTAAATTACTTGTGGCATCCGACATCCAAATGCCAATGCGACTGCGATCTTTCAAATCAAATATTAGAAATATCGTATTGAACATATCTGATTGATTTATATTTCTATAAATCAACTCGCCTCTGTAAGACCCTACGTTGGTCCCGTATACATAGAGAAAGTTGTTTGTTCCTTACAACACGCCAGCATGCCACACTTCTACTCCTGCAGACGTTTAATACCTCATGCATTGGCTGACATATCCAGCACTGCTTCAATCACTGGCTTATTCTACACTGTTTTGTAATCGCTGCACTAGCATACTACCTCAGCCATGAGCGCTTTTGCACATGCGCACACGCAACTCTATTATGCCTCTACTGCTTTGTTTTTCAATGCGTCTGTGCCAGCTCAACTCTTTTCCTGACTCAATGCACGTCGAATGTTCACATGCTCTCTGCACTCGTGTTTAGACATAATTTCCCTCCGCTAGACCCCTGTTTGGTCACGTAATAAATAGAGAAAATTTCCTGTCTCGCGCATCACTCCAGTATGCTACACTAACGTTCTTGCTATCCTCAACAATTACCCACGACAACAGTGCCAGACACATTTCACTTATGAAAATCCTTCAAGGCAGTTCACACACTGCAATACTGTAGGGAGATCTACGATATCATGGATAGAGAATACACTCAGTCGTTCACCTGAGATTATATTACAGTGAATTTTGATATGTGCACCTGCACTCGTGTATACGCTCTCACGCAATCGCACGCGCTTACTAATTTGCTGTGCTACCCAGTTACTGACTGTACGTTCTGGCACGTAAAGCGAAACCGAAATTCAGATTCACTTGAATAAATATCTGTCCCGTATACACTTCAATGATATTTGGAGGTCGGGATTTTTCTGGCTAAGATGGCGAATCATTTTGCCAACAAGATAACATGTCCCCAGACAATGATCAAATCTGTTATGTGAAGCGCATGGATAAACGTAATAAATCAAAGCTAATTGTTTGATATTACGTAATCTCTGGAATTGGATTGTATTGATAATATCTACACAGAGTGTTGGGAGATGCATAGTGTCATGAAAAACCTGATCCCAGTTTGTACTGCGTGAGTAGGCCATTATGAAATTATCAGGAAACTAACTTACTTTTTAGTTATTTTTTATATTGATGTTGTTGCTGTTGGTGGCCTCGTTGTTGTTTATGCTGGTGTTGAAATGTGAAGAAGAAATATGAATCATACAGACATGTTCAGTACGATATTTCTAATACTTGATTTGAAAAGTTCTCAGTCGCATTGGCATTTAGATGTCTGATGTCAGAAATAATATAAGCGATCTAAAAGTGTCTCCGTGGTTGATAGCAAAACGATAAAATAAACGGTGTTACTATATCAAAAGTTGGCTCAAAAATAAACACAACACTCTCACACCAGCACCACATCACCAATACCAAGAACATTACTACTACTACTACTACTACTACTACTACTACTACTACTACTACTACTACTACTACTACTACTGCCGTTGCTGCTGCTGCTGCTGCTGAGAATGATGATGATGATGATGCTAAACAATAGTAAAACTTACGTGCTGTTGTGAAATTGAAAATGAAACTTGTACGCTACTACTACTATTTACGCAGTTTATATCTGAAGTCAGAAACTGAAAGTGTTATCAATAGCAACTGACGATCAACCTCTACTCATAAACTGTTAAGCAAGCGTTCTCCACTATGTGCTGAGCCAAATTGTAGATTACGTGATAATAAGCTACAGTCAATCACAGAAACCATCGACAACATTGTGGCTGTCTGCTCTAAACACGTTATAACCAAGTACAAACATGGACATGACCGTATACGGTAGTACCTAAATTAAAATATCTGTCGTCACTATGACATTTCACTCCCTAAAAATTGGTAAGAACGCCACCCAAAATCAGTTGCAGAGGGTAACAGAGTTACTTTTGTATTGGACTTCACCATTTGTACTGATAGACAATTAAATATTAGCAGACCTGATATTATTATCAAACATCATCGACAATATGCTTGCCAACTAATAATACCAAGCGATCATTCAAAGTATTCGAAAAATTAGCTAAATGCAGAGTCCTAGAGAATCAAGAGAATGGGCAAACTGAAAAGTTATTCTACCGGTAGTCGTTAGAGCCCTATGTATGGTACAAAAATAGGGCCTTTAATCTTCATCTATAAAATATCTGAAAAATCAAATATGCACAATGTCTTAAATATGGCACTAACCTTAACAGCTTGTCTCTTGAGAAAATTACAATCGTTATAACATAGGTAGTATAGTCTTCGATCCGGCCAGTAGCTAAAAGCCTTGAAAGAAGCTAAAATGCTGAATTAAATAATAATGGTTTCAAATTTTGGCTTAATGCCAGCAATTGATTTGGAGAGGGGTTAATGTAATTATGTCCACATTGGTACTTATTTTATCGATCTTGAAAAGATGGAATGCCAGTTGAAATCGGCATAATTTGAACTCAGAACGTAAAGTCACACGAAACGCCGCTAAACATTTTGCCCAGCGTGCTAACTATTCTGCAGGTTCGCCGGCTTAATAATATTCCCTTCTGCTATCGGCTGAAGGACTGCAATTTCTGGGATAGTTACATCGATAGTTACATCGATTCAGTACGAGACGGGTACTTAATTTATGAACCCCGAAATAATAAAAGGCAACGGAGACCTCGGCAGAATTTGAGCTGAAAACGTAAAGACGAATGAAATGCCGTTAAGTATTTTATCTGGTGTACTAACGATGCTCTCAGCTCGCTGTTTTAATAATAATAATAATAATAATAATAATAATAATAATAATAATAATAATAATAATGGTTTCAAATTTTTCCACCAGGGTAGCCATTTTAGGGAAGGATTTCTTCCCGAAATCATTGGACAGTTCTTTTTTTATTGTTGAATAAATTACCATGATATAATGTGCCACAAAACATTTTTTTTGTCCTGAAAACGGGGGTGTGATGTGTAGTGAACCACTCGGAAATTTCACCCTTCATCTCGTTATCAAATCTTTTTTGCTGTTTTATTCCTTACCCATATTTTTACATAACATTTTGCAGAAATACATTTTCGAGAGTGCGGATTACATTAGACTGAAAATTGAAACAAGTTTGAAAGAATAAGTGAAAAAGCTGAAGTTACAGCAATTAGTGGTAACGAAGTCTGGGCTGGAGAGATAATGAATGAAAGTAAATTCATGTAAAGAAACGCTAGAGTTTGCGTGTGTGTGTGTGTGTGAAACAATTAAAAGTATAATATTGAAACAAAATATCTTTTTTAAAGCACTTAAAATCACTGGATATATTAATCCCAGATGGCCGAATAGATTTGAAAAAGAAATAAACTTTCCCTTGCAATTTTGGGAGCCGAAACTCTAACCGAGAAAGTAAAGCGTTTCATTTTTGTGTTTGTGGAGAGAGAGAGGGGGGGAGAGGGGAGAGAGCGAGAGAGAGAGAGAGATAGAGAGAGAGAGAGAGAGAGAGAAAGAGAGAGAGTGAGTATAATGATCGCATTACGGATTTTCATAGCAAATCACACTCGATTTTTCTATGTGTGCGTGTTTGTGTATGTTAATATGTGTATGTGAGTTTGTGAGAGCGTACCCGTATGTATATGACAACCAAATCTGAAATATGCTTTTTCTTGTTGCACAATGAAGTTATATGTTTTAAAAGTAAGGAAATATATGTTAAAATTTAAAGAAATCGAAGACTTTTAGTAAACAGAATATATATTTTGTGGAAACAAAGAAATAAAAAACAATGATTGATTTGGAAAAAAATTATTATTCTTTTATTTATTCTAACCTTTGAATGCTTGAAAAGTTTCAATATATTTTTAGAATCTTAAACTTTTACCAAATCCTAAACAAAAAATTACAATGTTTGTCATATATTCCTAACGTGACTCAATGAGAGGGTATAATTTAAAAGTAAAGAAATATAATTTTGTCCTTTGGATTTTTCAGAAGTTTCAATATATTTTTATCATTTTCTAACTTTTCCCAAATCTTAAACAAAATGCCTTTCCTTCCTCATATACATTTCTAAAGTTACATAATAAAATTATACGTTTCAAATTAAAACAAAAAAGTGAAAAATTTTAAACCGTTGAAAACATTTGGTTAAAAGAAAATATTTTTAGTGAAAACAAAAGGGGTTCATTTCAACATGGTTATTTCTAACCTTGCAATCTGTGAGTAGTTTGGATATTGTTTCATTATTTTTAACTTTTAGCATGTCTTATTTCTTATTTCACACATTCATTTCTTCTTTAATTCGTCATATTCGATGTGATTGTTTTGCTATTGCTTTTTCTCAAGGTTCTTGATTTTCTATTATTTTTTCATTACTTATTGTTCATTTTTAAAAATCACTTTCCTTTATCTTATAACTTCCATCATTTTAGTTATTCACTTTTCTTTTCAAAACAGTGACAGATTTTCAAACGAAATTTTTTTGGCAGCAAGAGCTTGTCTTCTAATTCTTGTTGTTTATATTTGAAAGATTTTTTCCCATATTTTTCATAAAATGGTATTTTCTCTAATGGGTTTTCCTCTTTAGCTCCATAATCCAAATCGGCTTCACAGAATAATTTTCCCTGTTCTTTACTTTGATCAATTCCATCTTTGCATGTGCCTTTGTAGTTATAAGACCGAGATAACATCTTTTTCAATATAATCTGGGCCTCTTCGAGGTTTGTATGCCCATCCTCTAATATCTCCTCCAAAATACTATCTGTAAAATAAGTAAATTCCTTCATATTGTTGACCTTTTCGAAAATGTTCAGGTGTTTATCTGCGGATCTTAAGGCCTCGCCAAATAGTTTATTAAACTGAAGAACAGTTTTGTGTTGGTAAGCTGCTTTATGTAGTCGATATAGGGAATAAAACATATCATAGAAATTATCAAGACTTTTGTCTCTGTAGCATATTTCATCGTCTATGACTTTGGACATTTTCATCATTCTTTCGTGATCAAAGGATTTTCCAATGCCAAGAAAATGAGAATCTCTCGCCAGATAATCCCATTTATTAACGTCGACTTTATAGTCTGTATTGTTGACAATTTGGTAAAAAAATTTTGATCTCTGAGATTTTCTTGGTTCACCAATAATAATATCTTTTATGAATTCAATTTCATCAGGCTCAAGTTTAATATGTGTGTTTTTTTTAAGAAGTTCATCCAACATTTTGACCGTTGCATTTTCATTTTCCCACTTTTCACCTCCATTTTCCTTGCGATGTTGGTTGATACTTTCTTGAAAGGCATAAGAGAAAGGGCCATGTCCTAAATTATGACACAAACCAGCAATTTCAACACAAAGTATATCTCGTTCAGATATTTCCAGATCGGGATTTTTCACAACGGAATTTTCCTCAAGTATTTTCTGCTTAAGATGGCGAATCATTTTCCCAGCTAGATGACATGTCCCCAGACAATGCTCAAATCTATTATGCGAAGCTGATGGATAAACATAATAACACAAACCTAGTTGTTTGATGTTACGTAATCTCTGAAATTGTATTGTATTGATAATTTTTACACAGAGCGGTGGAAGGTCCATAGTTCCATGAATAGCATCATGATAAATGGCCATTTTAAAATTATTAGGAAAATATCTAACTTACTTTTTGATTGTCGTTTATGTCGCTGTTGTTGCGTATGTTGGTACTGAAATGTGGAGTAGGAATATGAATTATCCAGGTATGTTCAGTACGATATTTCTAATAATTGAATTCAAAAGATCTCAGTTGTATAAGCATTTAGATGTCGATATATCACAAATAACATAAGCGATCCAAAGTGTCTCTGCTGTCGATAGCAACGCAACGAAATAAACAGTGATGTTACATCAAATGTTTGCCTCAAAAATTGGGTGTAGTTGTCGGCTGATTTTAGGAAAGTGAAAGTTGTGTTGTCCAATGAGAGAAGCGCTGTAAAGAACTGGGTGTAGTTGAGAAACTGAAAGTGAAAATTGTACAGCACTGCTGCCACTACTGATAATAATGTCAATAATAATAGAACAATAACAACTACTACTACTACTACTACTACTACTACTACTACTACTACTACTACTACTACTACTACTACTACTGTTGCTGCTGCTACTACAAAAATATTAAACTATATAGTATCATTTATGAATTTACATGTATGTGCATACCTTTATATTGCTGCTGATGCATGCCACCAAGAATAGGCACCTTGGCATTAGATTGGTCGAGGTGGTATACAAATTCGCATATATGTACGATCCTGTATATTACAGTTGCAGACCACCGTGTAGTTGCATCTTGATATCAAATTGGTCGATAAACACAATGTGAATCAGATACTGCTGCGGACCACAGCATATATAAAGCAAACTAGCCCCACTACCACAACCACCAGAAGAAAAAATTATCGACCTATAGGTTAATAAACATACATCGTCATATGTGTTAGTTTAGTAAATATACATTGGATTGGTAAACATACATTTTTGTGATTCGTGTGTGTATGTGTGTGTGTGTTTGCGAGCGCGCGCAGTCGAGTGTGTAATTATATGCTTTGCTTATGCATATGTTAAGTATAGCACATTGATAGATAAATTCATTATTCCTTTGAGTTATTAGAATGAAAGAGGAAGAGAAATTCAAAAAATTGTAATATGATCCACACCATTCCGAAAATAAACAGTTATTAGTCTTGAATGTCCATACACGCACTCACACGTATCAACGTACACATATATACGCACGCATTCCATTTGCAGAGACAAAGATACTAACCATAGAATAAACAGATGAATAAATTGATAAATAAATAAACGTTTAAGCATTCATACCTTTCACAGAATCCACACCGTAGGCATACACAGGAACGCACCCACATCTCTCTCATATATTGTCATTCACATCCCCATAAATATAAAATATGGAATTTGCAAACAGGCCTGGAGCAGAGCTAGAGTAAACTGGGCGAATGTCATTGATGAGGTGACGAAACGATTGATCAAACAATCGATTAATATGGTAATAGGGTAAATAGTTGACTAGGTGACTTACAATAATAAAAGAAATTAAATAGAAACACTGTTTATTATTAGTATAAGGTCCCTCCCAAGATACAACAAAAAGGATATAATAACAAGCCATAAACGGAGATATTCTTAGTCACTCATATCTAAGAACTACTGCATGATTACATGTCAAAGCAGAGCCTTTGTATAATCAGGTCGCATGCTGTCTGACTGACTACATTCCCCTAAAATAGCGATAAGCAACCAGAAAGAAAAAATATTTGAATGTGCGTTGGATAACATTTGTTCTGTGTTATCGACAGAACAACAGTGATAGGTGAATGTTTATTACTATTAAGAGGAGCATTTGATTAATAATATGTTACATACATAGTAAAGATATTAAAACATGGGTGATCTTTCAGAAAAGGTATCTAAAATGGCCGACAATAAATTTAATAAAACGACACTAAAGAAAATGAGGATCACCAATGAAATTCGGTGTTAAAATGAAATAAGATGTGTTGATTCTTCTGTTTTGCTTAATATTTTGAACAAATGATTGGAACTTCTGACAATCTATTCTCAATGTATATTCAGAATTTCAGATGGCGTCGGGTTCACGAAGATAATACACTCATCTACTGGACACGACCTTATGTAATAACTTTCTTCCATCTTTTTTTTATTTTAATAGAATAATTTTACAAATAAATTAATAGAAATTTCATGAAATATCAGCTATATCTTAGGTTCTTTAAGACAAATATATTTTATCACCGATTTTCATGAGTCCATTCATTATATGAGCATATACTGAAAGATTATTAAAGCATTATTTAAAGGCATTAACAAAATCTGTCAAACAAGAGAGAAAACGAGATTTCTTCTGGCAACAATATTCTACATTAAATAAATATTGCAATGTATAACAATTATATAGTGTTCTGTTTATTCGTAGCTAGTTTCGTATTATCTTTTGTATTACCTCAATCCAAATCATATACATACATACATACATACA
>JAOPJW010000929.1:8325657-8337912 GCA_027122535.1 Octopus maya | reverse complement strand
CTTTGGTCGGCCCGAGGCTATAGTAGAAGACACTTGCCCAAGATGCCACGCAGTGGGACTGAACCCGGGACCATGTAGTTGGTAAGCAAACTACTTACCACACAGCCACTCCTACGCCTATAATATATATATATATATATATTTCAGTTTAATTTCAAGATTTCTTGCCCACAAAGAAGAACTGTTTTGAGGATTGATGTTATTATCATCTCAAAGCTTTCTGCTAAGAGGCATAGTCTTCTGCTCATATAGGCTCATCCTTTCATTTGATAATACGTTGCGGTAGAGTTGTGCGATTTCTTTGGACATGTATTCTAGGTTATCAGGCAAAGAATGTTGCTCAAAGATGTGCGTTCCAAGTCTTATGATGCTATCAGCCTCATGTATGCAAACTTGGTCAAGGGATACACTTTGACACTTGGTGATTAAAAGACGTTGCAGAAGGGATATGATACGACAATCAAAGGCATTTTGGATCAATATTAAGCCTCTGCCGCCTTATTTTCATTTTAGGAAAAGGTGGTCTACGTCACTGTTTATGTAAAAATTATGTGTGCTTATTATTATTTTTCGGATTTTCACATCAATGACTCGGATTTCATCAAGCGCCCAATCAAACAGCCCAAATGTTGGTATAAATACTGGCACAGCAAACACATTGTGGACCATTGGTTTATTGAATGCAGAGACTTCTGAGGTCCAAATTTTCTTTATGCGGCTGTAATATTCTTTAGTGACACGTGTTTTGTTACAAGTGCCATTGTAAGATATATTTTCATCTACCCCTAGATACTTGTAACTTTCCTCGTCAGATATAGGGAAAACAGTCTAATCATTGATATAGATGTTGCTAGTCTGGTTTATAGTTTTCCCCCTTTACACAATCATATAACAACTTTTATCCTGACTAAACTCCAACCCTACATTCTTTTAAAATGTTGTAATTAGGTCAAGGCTCGTTTTTATCTCATGCATATTCTTTGCATAAAGTTTCAAGTCGTCCACAAAGAAACTGTGCAATTTTGGGATTTCTGTTTCCTTGTGAGCCAGTGAGATATCCTTCAGACTTCCATAACATGAATGACAAGAGGCTTGCAAAAAATATAAACAACATCACAGAGAGGCTGTCCCCTTGGAATATGCCTTTGCAATACTGCATTCTGAAATTGATAATACAGTCACTGTTTGTGCTTAATTTCTAGATGGTGGCCCATGATGAAGTCAGGTAAGCTATGGCTTTGACTATGCTCACTGGAACTTTAGCAAGTTGAAGAGCTTCAAGCATCCATGAGTCGAGAACAGAGTCAAAGGCCTTCTTGTAGTCTAGCCACATTGAAACTAGGTTCCTCCTATGCTCTCGCACCGCTGACATCTCAGTTTTGTTGACTAACAATTGCATGGTACCTCCACAAACTCCATTCTTCTTAGCTGCTTGTTCCGCTGTGATGATGTTATTGGTTTCACAATGGTCCTGGAGGAAGAGGTTTAAACATGTATGTATCTTATACATTAAGTTCTGAAATGCAATCGACCTGTAGTTTTTTTGTCATGTGGGTGGTTCTGCTTTTGGGGATCAATTCTGTCCCTGTCAGAGTTAAGCAGCGTGGTATGCTACAATCGATATCCAACAATCAAGTCTCTTTCAGGTGCTTCTCCATCCTGGAGGTTCTGGATCACAGTTACAAGTTTCACCATTAATATTGTATGTCTTGAGTGTAATGCAAGAGCAATAACTTCGGATTTCTTCCGGACACAGTGTATCTCTTCAATCCAGATTTTCCTCCAGGAGGAGTTTATGTCTTCTCGTGAAAAGAGCTTCTGTGATGTTCACTGCTCCTCCTCTCATGTATCTGTATACTGCTGCCTGGTTCCGATTAATATTTTTGTTTATTGTTCTTCTCTCGGTTATTCAAATCTGATGTCGGAGTTTTTCACTGACAGCTTTTAGCTCCTGCTTGAGGGTTATCTGCTTGCAAGTGAGTGTCCTCATTTTGCTGTCTCCAAACTTCATTTCTATCTCCTTCTTTAATTTCTGTTGGTGGAGCGTATAGTGATTTGCTTGTTTCCATTCAATAAGCAGCATTACATGACTGATGTTCTTCCGTAAACCAGTTATCTTTTTCTCTGTCTTCAAAATCCATGATGGCACTTTCTTTGTTGTTTTGGTTTTGTTTGCTTTCTGAATGTCTTTCATATACTGCTTTGCAGTAGTAGCCAGAGCATATAGACAGACGTTAATCTACCAGAATGTGGGTTCCTCTGCAATAATTACACATCATCAATTTCGTTAACAGCTTTCAATACCATATCTGGTGTTTTTTTTTTTACTTACTAACCCTAACCCTAACCCTAACCCTAACCCTAACCCTAACCCTCTCCTCGAGAGAGTACTTCAAAACCAAAGTTATCACTGGCATATAATCCTAACTACTACTACTACTACTACTACTACTACTACTACTACTACTACTACTACTACTACAATAATCGTTGCAGTTGTGCCTGCTATTTACCATAGTCATAGCAGGGGACAGCAGTCAGTTACTTGAGGCAGTAATATTGTTTGGCTCGCAGACACTATGGAATCTGTTGGAATGTCACTAGCTGCGAAACCACTTGGTGGCCTTACATCATTCACGTTTTCGCTTTTGTTTATAGAGTTAGAAAGAAAGTTAATTTTCGATTTTTAATAAAGTTAGTTACTAACCTTCTTCCTATGTTCTACAAATGTTGCTTGTTGGCGTAGTTGCTTCGCAGTAAAATGATTTATTTCCGGGTGCAGATTGTTCCAGTATGTATGTATGTATGTATGTATGTATGTATGTATGTATGTATGTAATATCAGTCAGTCGTGGTAACAACAGTTAATCTCTATCATAAACAAGGTTTTTATAGTAATCACATATGAAACGAAAATTAATCAATAAAATTTATAGATCAATGCATCAATTACACTTTCTTATATCGAAATCAGACGGGAAATTTCCATAAGATAACATATGGTGTGCAGCTCTTATTTGAAAGCGACAAATACTGCTTATTATGCGATAATCAAGTCTGTAAAATGAAAGGAATATAAGTAGCCAAGCACTACAGCTGTTTCAAAGGGGGTACTGAATGCATTAGTGGTTAGAATATGAATGCATTAAGCTTAGTGGTTAGAGTATTCGGCTCATGATCGTAAGATCGCGAGTTCGAGTTCCAGCAGCACGTTGTGTCCTTGAGCAAGAGATTATCTTTTCACTTTGCTCCAGTTCACTCAGCTGCCAAAACTGAGTTGTACCTGTATGTCAAAGAATCAGCTTTGTCACAATCTGCGTTACACTGAATCTTCTTGAGAACTACATTAAGGGTACACGAGTTTATGGGGTGCTCAGCCACTTGCACGTTAATTTCAGGAGTGGGATCAACTGAAATTCATTTCGTCGTAACCTATGGAGTGCCAGTAGTTACAAACGAATGCATCTGCGGTACAATGCTAATAAAAATAGTATGACTCCGAATGCCTCCGTAAATACACAGAAATATATATATACGCAAAATTGCGAAATGTGACGATCGAAAATAAAGCAGTGACGCAATGTTAAATGTAACGATAGCCAAAAGAAAACAGTAACACATAAAACGCTGAAATGAAACAAGTTAACATAGATTAAATGTAGTTACAAATGAGTAAATACAAACAAGAAACATACACACAACCATATACACAAAAGTCCACACGTTTAAAGATCGTTGAACATAAAGAAAGAATAAACAGAAAAACATAGATAATAGGAATTAAGACAAAACTGAAACATGTGTCTTACGCAACTATGAAATATGTGTAAAGAAAAATGATAAAGGTAGACTCGCATATACGAGCACAAAAATCTGAGTGGATGAAAAATATATAAATTGGCAGGATATAACATGATACGCCGATGAAATAGAAAATCCAATAGTATAAAAAGTGAAGTACAAAAGAAACATGACAATATAAAAACTTAAGCAATATAAATATATATATATAACATACCTAAATAAAATCCGACTCATATACTAGCGTATATATGTATTGCTAAAAATTAAGGTGATAAGGAGAAATTCCAAAAGTATAATCGAACAGAGTGAATGGGGATAAGTGATGTAACAAGTGAACGTAGTATCCTTCCCATACGTTTTGGGAAGAATACTGTTTAGTCGGATGAAGACACCGCCATGCAATAGTAACACGAGAAGGTCATGTAGAATCCTGTTTCGTATGCACGTTAATAAAACCAAGTAAAATGACTATCAGGAATATTGTTAAATAACTATTGTACTAGTCATGAGGCAAGAAATATCAAGGTACCTGAAGAGCTATCATTAACTACAAATTAAGAGGAAGTAACTAGTACTGTCTAATGGGAATTAGGATTTGTAACAGAGAAAGTATTATGTAATCGATGCTTATTATAATTCACAATAATTCATCAAATCTATTAATAATACTTTCTCTTATGGTCACAAAGCCCGAAATTTTGTAGGCGGTAAAAGGAAAAGTTAACCTCAGCGGAATTTGAGCTCAATTGTGAAGACAAACGAAATGTCAGTAAGTATTATGTTCAACGTGCTAACGATTCTACTAGCTCACCGTCTTATTAAATCTCATAATAATGTCATAATCTCTGCAATACATAGCAGATACTTATTATAACTGCTATTGGGTTTTGCACGTTGAACGATTGACCATCTACTTTAGTTAAAGAGGTGCTATTCGCTTTAACTTCAGATCTAAATCTCCTTGTGATTATGTAATTGGCTTAAAATCTTTGCAAGAAGGGCCTATGTAAAAATATTTAGTCTGATTTGTAATAATTTCACATTGATAAACATATGTTGACTAGACACATGTTATATAATGGACACGAGGTGGAGCGGGGCGTTTACAAGTACAATTACACAATCTATTTGTGGGCCTACGCAGAGTGTGGTTCAGATTACTGCGCTCAGTGCCATCACTGCGTTCATTAAAAATACCCCCAGTCTTATTATCGACATGGTTGGTACGATTAACATATCTGTAGTTAATACCATGGGTGTTATTATCATCAGAAACTTTACTGTTCGCAGGATTTGCATCCAAATCACTTACATTCTGTTGAACGGTAGGCGAATTGGACCCGGTATTAATATTCGGGATGCTGGTTACTTCTCCGATTTAAGTGGCTTTATATCTCTTGTGGTCTAGGGTATGGTGTACGGATATTGTTAATCGTAACGCTTTGTGGGTAGTTTAGTCGCTTATTGTTAATACAACGTATAACATCAGCTACGTTAGAGGTATAACGTGTCACAGTTATAAATATAAAGTATGTCTGATTGTGTATATCGATTTACCTATATTTTTATGCGTATATCTTTACGTGCATGCCTATATATTCATGCATATGTACACACACCACACACACACTCACACACACCACACACGCACACACACTCACACCCACCCACACATACATGTCCATATAAATATGTAGTATCATTTATGCTTGAACGTTTCCCACAGACAACAAGGTATTTTTGTAGTCATTTTTAAAGCCGTTCGAGATGAACATATTCTTATTGGGATATTTAGTTTTCTCATTTTATTTCGAAGAATAAAATATTCGCGTAACAATAGAATGGATTCACAGTGAAACTTGATCTTAAAAACTAAAATCAACCACATAAATTAAAAATTAGAGAACCGGATCAAAATTTCTTTTTTCCATTGGCACAAGCATGACTATGTGGTTAAGGAGCATACTTTGGAACCACAAGGTTTTAGGGTCAGTCCTACTGCGTGGCATCTTAGACAAGTGTTTTCTACTATAGTTCCGGGTTGATCAATGGCATGTGGATAAATTTGGTAGACAGAAAAGAACTGTGTCGAAGTCCGTGTATGTGTGAGTGTTTGTGTATTTGTCCCCCATTACCACTTATCAGCCGGTGATAGCTTGTTTATGTTCCCGTGGTTCGACGAAAGAGACCAATAGAGTAAGTGCCAAACATTAAAAAATAAATACTGGGATCAATTTGTTTAATTAAACACTTCAAGGCATCGCCCCACCATGGCCTCAATCCAATGACTGAAACAAGACAGAACTCAATCCAATGATTGAAACAAGACAGAAGTTATAAGATGTAAGAAATTTTTCCTTACCTTTGTATGGCGGCCCATTTTCCCAAATAGTCAGTCGTGTTCCCTTTCTGTCGCATATCGACATCCTACAGCGGGAAGCTGGAATTCTTGAACTGAAGAGACAACATTCTATTTCAATTTTGAACACTGGTGCTAAGCTGCAACGTTGTTCCAACCAATGTCCTCCATAACGTTGACACGTTTCTCTCATTTCTGCTCTATATCTAAACACAGGAAACTGTAATCTGTAGCGGTTAAAAAGAATTAATGGTGCACAACTACTTTCTCTGATAACCAGTGCCACAGGATCAATGAAAAGGATAATTCCAATAATAATAGAATACTTTACAAGCATTTTCCTTGTATTATTTTATCCATTTATTTATTTTTACTAGCAATTTTTTTTTTTACCGAATACAAAAACCAGAATTATATATAAAATCTTGGTGAAATTGACTTTTTGATTTTATAAGGTCGAAAAATAAATGTGACATCCGTAGCACTTGTTTTATCCTTGTATCACCACAATTATTATTAATATTATTATTATTATCATTGTTGTTGTTGTTGTTGTTGTTGTTTGCCTCTGCTTTAAGTTATACAAGTGGCACCTAAATCTCCGTTAGTGACGTCAAGGGACAAGTCTTGTATCTAATGATGCAATTTTCTAGAATGCTATATACACTTGAAAAAAAAAAGAAAACAGCATTAAAAAACTAATGCTTGTGAGCTATGAAAATTATTATTATTATTATTATTATTATTATTATTATTATTATTATGTTATTTTAATAAATACGTTTTGCGATTCCGTAAACGTGTAATTGAAGCGTATTTTTTTGTGCTAAAAAATATGTGTAGTGAAAAGCTATAGCACTAGAATGTATCCAGCTTGGTTCGCTTCTAATGTTTAAAGAAATAATTTACAGCAGCGACATGGATTAAAGTTGTTTTTTTTTTCGTGTAAAAGTTTTTCAACATTTGAATTAGGATTATTCTTCAAGTTTGAATAGTATGAAAATCACATTTTAGGTCGTGTTTTGAGAGACTTATTGAAAATAAATCACGTTTACAACTATCAATCTGAGATTGGTGGAAAATAAGGTAACCCTATCATCATCATAGTTTATTATTATTATTATTATTATTGCATTCTTTCAGTTATCTATTACAATTAGGCAAAGTGGACGATTGGCTGTACTCTACACCTGCACCAACTGACCAGTCAAAGAATTAAGTAGCTAGTAAAATAAATTTGTAATTAGATTAGAAAACTAATCGCTTAGTAAACAGAACGGTGAAAGATATTTTTGTTTTTATATTTGGTATGCCCAAATTCTTGATGTGAAAGATTGAAAGATACGTAAGAAGTGAGAGAACAGCACAGAGAGAAAATACAGATTAATAAAAAAAACTCGTTTCCTACTCAGTAAACAAAGCAGAAAAAGAAAAAATAAACAGAGAAAGGTGAGGAAAAAGGCGAAAGCGTCTAAGAGAACAATGAGGAATTTGTCAACTAATTGCGAATGATTTCCTTTGAGGGACAGACACGGATTGTTGGCTTAGAGATAAAATAGAGAAAACAAAAAGTAAAAAAAAAAGAGGAAGGGTATGCTTAAGTATACTGTTCATAAATAGTAGATAAAAGAACTTTAAAACATTCATCCCAACCGTTCGGATATAAACCTCTCCCAGTCCAAGTTCAAACTGGTAAGCATAGACACAAACACAGACACCTCTTCGTACATATATCACACAGTGCATACTAAGTAAAATAAACATATGTGACTTGAGTTCATTTTAATTTCATTAGCTTACATAAAGATATTACACGCATGTAACTCGCTCGCACGCACACACGCGCGCGCGCACACACACATGCATACACATCTATTTATATATATAAAACTGTGTTGTAGTTGTTTCGGCCCCAGTTTTGCTGGTCTAGGTGGCCTTATTGTATGAAGTTTCTTTGGCAGTTTTACAATAGGGGTTTCGGTACTATCAAATATTAGCCAAACGAAAGGAGGAAAAGCGATGAAGTAGAAATAAGAGATTCAGGTACAGACCTAGTTGAAATATGTTATAGGTAGTTTACCCAAATCCAAGACCAGTCGGAGACAAACTGTATTAGCATTCAGAAGAAAAATGTTCATAATCTGATGTATGCATCGGATCAGTTGCTCTTTCCGTTTATTAATTGGACAAGATTTGCGTCCTAAAACCACAACTGCCTCCATAGAACATAAATCACAGCTAATCTACCTACTCTATATGGAAAAGCTTCCTGTATAATGGACAAGGAAATGGAGTGAGTTTATTACTGTCCTTTAATTGCCGGATTAATTTTGCTGGTGATGTGTTATGTAATTTTTACATATTAGTAAAGGGACCAAGATGGTTATTCGTCCTCCTCTTAAATTCCGTTGCAATGACTCCACATATATGCAAGTATGTATGATTGTGTGTGTGTCATTCTATTGTGATCAGATAGCTTGTGAGATATCTGATCACAGTAGATAGACAGACATGTAACCCAATACAACTTATTGCATGGTCAGATCATCGTTACTAAGGTGGCACCTCTACCAGGATTGCTTGATGAAGAATGTAATTTTGGACACTCTGCAGGATGAAAGATAAGACCTGCCAAAGAGTGAATGCATTCACCGGAATTAATGGTTTGCTAATATGTACATATGCACATTAAGTATGTATGTGTGTATATAGTTGCCTTTTGGTATTTCCTTCAAAAGAAACATCTTTGAAGTTGGTGGCATGCAACTTCCATTACCATCCATTGGAATATCCATAATTTATTAAAATATCTCTCTGTTGAAGCAATATATGCGTAATTAAGCATAAAGGCTAATCGTCTCCATTATTTGGCTCTTATTTAAACAAGGAAAAGCATTAAGCTTACATTTTGATCTTTTAAAAATCAGTCAACATTTCCGATGGAAATATATTCATAAACTTATTAAACACCATATCAATAATTTTAAATATACCTTCTATATCTTTTAAAATTCTAGATTAGTATATAGTGAAAAGAAATCATACACATGCATGGCCTGAACTACGTTAAAATTTCTCAGTTTCTTGAAAATTTCAGTATAAGACCTAATACTCTAAAACAAGCTAACACCTGAATTGCAAAACATTGCTTTTGTAATACCTTGTAAAGGACGACTAACAATTTTTGTTGGTAGCATAGTAGTATATTGATGCACTTTCTGTCACTCAATAAATCTACTCTTACATGGAAATTTATTCATTGCTGGAATAAAAAAAAGACTTTGGAATAATGTTGTCCTTCTCTTGTACGCTGAAACCACTCAGTATTCCAAAGTCAGGAATTAATTTTCTTATTGAATTGCTTATACTACTATATAAGCACAATTAGCTTTAAAGTTGAAGTCATTTCTTAATCCTAATTCGTTACCTAAACCAATTAATATTTTTTACAAATAAATTTCAAAATTTCCGCAGCCTTATTCGCTGCTACTAAAAGGCATTTATTTTGCAATGTATTAATATATTTCTAAACTTCTTGCTTAATAAAGCCTGACTCTTTTTCTATCATCCTCTTCATGCTCTTTGTTTGTCTCAGTGATAAACCGGTTACTCTCTTTCACCAGTTTTCAAAATTCTCCTCTCTAACCTTTTATTTAAGTCTTAACCAAACTATAAAACCGTTATTCCAGCTTAAGATAATCTCCTCTATCAATACTAACCGGTACCCTTCCCGATTATCCTTCTCGAATTCTCATTTACAATATTTTAATATCGTTATTATATCAATATTTTATTGGTTGGAGATATACGCACTGGTCAGCAAATAATTTGTTCTCTGAAAGTATAAATCAGCTTAAAGGTCCAAAACACTTGTGTTCCAGGGCCAAATGCGTCAGTGAGCCAAGTGTTTTGAATAGACTGTTATAGTAAAAGGAAGAATTCATTTTCCTATGACGTACACTATAGGAACTTACATATTTTGCATCAGAACTTACCTGAACACTTTAAGAATAAATATGCAAATAATCGTTAATAACATTTAGAACCAACATATGAATATGGCCAACCCCACTGTAACAGAATTTGGACTTACCTCAATTGCAAGTTCCAAAGCAAAACTTTCTTAAACTTTCCAAGCTAATGCTCAACAAAAACCTGCTGTAATTAAACAATCTGTCGCCGACAGAACGGCAGCGTTTAAAGCTACTGCATATATTTGTACTCTTAACATTGACCAACAAAAGACCATGCGACTTCTTTCTGTTAAGATTAGACTCAAATAAATCTCAGCAATGGATTTACCAATGAAAAGTTTAACCATGTATTCAGCCTAGACTGTTTGGGTTCTTTCTGGTGCTTTAAATAGCTAACCGCATAAAACTATTGATAAGAAATGCCTAACATCTGCCGTGTCCTTTTAAATCTTTCCAATAGATTTTTAATATAAAAAGGGAACAAAATCACCTAAATTTGTTGTCTTATTTAATCTTCTATCGTGGTTAGGTTGTCTTCTTAATATGGGCTGTGAAAAATACTTTCACCCGATACATTTCCAGAACCCTAAAACACTATCATTCACCATAGTGGATAATAAATACTACACAATGCTCCAGTCTAAAAACGTTTCCTTCTTCAGAAGCATTTGTCTGATATATTTCTAATTATTGTTTTGCTTTTATCCGCTACTTTATCAGTAAATTGTACTTTAAAATTTTCAAACCCAGAACTATGTTCATTAAAATGTTTACAAATGCATTTATCCATATCTATTTTGTAGTTTGTCCTACATATTGCACGCCACACTCTCTACAATGTATTGCACATTCTGCATAACGAGCCTTGCAGATAAACGTTAAACCATTATCAATAGCGAACTTGTTGCTTACAACCATCTTACAAATGCCCTATCACGTTGCATTCATTGCTTATAAATACCATATGACAACAAAACTTCACAGCACAAACAGTTACGCTTCCCTTTCCACCTTTGTTAACAACGCTATTGTATTCGCTTTCAGTGACGTAAATATATATTTTTTTCTTTTGTTGTAGTATTTATAGAAGCTAGGATTTTTAAACTTGCTCTCTTCGGTGTCATATAAACTACTATATCAGGCTCAAAGTAGAGTGACGCAACTAGCCATCAGAAACTATTATACGAGGTTCTGACTTATCCAATGGACATTACCTGGTATAATATCATTAATGCTGAGAGCTCTCATGCACTGGAGCAATGCCTGGCAGTTCAGTTCACAGGTCTTATAACCGGATCAAAGCTTTTAGCCATAATACTTACATAATGGGGTGGACTCCACCTTTTAAAATTAAATGCAACTAATAATATCCCTAATAACATTAACTTTTATAAAGCATTTAAGTTATTTCCCTTTGTAACATGTAATTACTAATACTCTCGTATCGGAGGCCTGTTATGCCGTAAACAACATCAACTAACCTAACAAATACAAGTTAATTTCGCTTCGAAAATATAAATCCTGATACCTACATATAAGAGGCCTGACAAAAGAAAATTTAGTCCACGCAATATTAAGGTAGGGTCTAATATATATAACAATTTTTACCTGAACTTCTCTCAAGGTATTTTCTCACGTGTGAATATCATCTTCTCTAACACTTCCACTTTATTGTACGTCTGGTGGCCATTTCGAATAGCAGTATGAATCATATATTCATTTATTCTTTTACTCAAATATTGTACACACACACACACAAACTGTGTGTACATATATCTATACCTGTGTGAGAGTGTATGTAAATTTATATATACGTAGGTGTTTGCACGCGCGTTTAACTATGTGTACGAATATCGTTGCTACTGGTGCTTAAGAATTCGAGAAGAATAGGGACGCATATTCTGAGTTGAAGTGTGCCCGTAGATATACGAAGACGTGAACCCTCTCTCCGAGAAGGGCCCGCGAGTCTTTTATTTTTATGAGCAGGGTGGTCGTGTCTGATTTTCGAAGGCAGACCTATTCAGCTACAAACGTTAACACAGAAAAGCCCCACCCCGTTTTGTGTATGTATGTGTATGTGTGTATGGATATCTATCTATCTATTTGTACACACACACA
>JAOPJW010000929.1:8129773-8147041 GCA_027122535.1 Octopus maya | reverse complement strand
CACACATTTCCTTCCATTACCATCTCTCTCTCTTTCTCTTTAATTTTCACACTTTCTACTATCATTTGTCCATCTCTCTTTTTCCAATAAATTGTTCTCACTCTTTAAGCTTTCTCTCTATCTATCTCTCCACCCACTTCTTTCTCTCTCTCACACACACACACACACATACATGCACACTCATATTCACAACTCTACAGCATGTCTGCCCACTGCCTCCCCCCACCCCATTCAAACTTCAACATCATTTCAATATTAAATTCAAGCCAGATGACAAAAGAAAAAAAAAAAACACATTTTTTTTTTTTTTTTTTTTTTTTTGGTTGTTCAGTTGTTCTAAGTAGCAATAGTTATGAACAGCAGCAATTTAAGTGAATTATGTGATAAAGTGGGAATAAAAAGATGTCATTTGGAAGTTTGGAAGGGGAGAATGAAGCTAAAAACGACAACAAAAGACACCCTCTGGCTTGTTTTTATCGTTTCCTTTAGTGATACCATGTTGTTGTAAAACATTAATAAAAAAAAAAAAAAAAAGGATCAAAGGATGGGGAACCATACAACATTGTGGAACTAAAGAGAATGTACATAAATTAATACTTTACAGACTTTTAAGTTTATCCCCCACCCACCCACCAATTTATTTGGTTTTTAGGGAGTCTGTTTAAAAAAATTTCCTCTTTTCTTTTAAGAATACATAGGTTTTTCTTCTCTTTCTTTCTTTTTAAATGCTCAAAATACTTCAAAACTAAGTTGTATGTGCAATATGTAAATATTCTACAGAACAAGAATGTTTGATTGATGGATGGCATGGAAGAGATAAGAAACAGGATTAAAGAGAGGATTAGGATTAAAGATGATAACATAATGAGGTATTCTTTTTTTTCTTTCTTTCTGATATACTTTCATTTTTAAAAAAAAAACAACAAAAAACATGATAGTTTTTTTTTTTTTTTTATCATACATACCTCTCATTCACACTTCCTTACATACATTATTTTATATTTGTTAAATCTTTCTCTCTCATTCGAAATACCGATTCATGACATTATAAAGGACATTGTATCTGTAAGATTCTTCAGAGTTCCCTAAACGTGGGATATAATCTCTTTCTTGTGAAGACATTGGGGCTGGGTGCTGGGTAAGTTTACCTGCAGCTGAGTACTGCCTGTCATCCATAAGTGCATAGGGCGATGCCTGGGAATAGAGAGCTCGTCGGGAATAGTCTCGATTAAAATACCCAGGTTGGTGTGTGGGGTTACTGTGGCTTAGAAATGCACTGTTGGTATTTTCAGGTAAGTGCTGTGAATGATATACTGTTTCATGTGAGTACATGTACTTTTCTAAACTGAATGAAGAATTAACATTCATGTTGCCAAACATATCAGAAGAATTTGACTGTGGCAAAGCCCTGAGATCTGCCATCGTGACTGGTTGGCGGTATCGATCGTCGTAGTTCTTTTGTGTGCTGCCACAGTTTGATCGAGCATACTCTAAAGGAGAAGCACCTGAGTAAGCGTGACTATTAAAGTAGCTTCCCAAATCAAAACGTTCTATAGGGAAGGCATCACAAGTGAGATCCCGCTGAGGCTGTGGTGACGACAATCCTGTAAACATGCGTCGATCCGCCATACCTCGACAAGACGAATCAAACATTAAATCACGGCTGGCAAGATAAGAATCTTTTCCCAATAGACTTGAAGTACCAGTATTTGGTTGTCGGTCTACTGGAGGCTGAATGTAAGTAGGCTGATTCCAGTGTGACTGAAGCTCTTGTCCTGACCAAGAATTGTGGAAAGGACTTCTGGGAACACTCTGAGCAACAGCCCCAGCATGTGATAAAAAGTCTTCTCCAGTAATTCCAGAGTGTCCTCGTAAAAGGGTGGGATTGCTGGGGCGAGGTAAAGGAGTGTCAGGTAGCTTATGATGGCGTGTGCTGGCATGCTGAAATAAAGATGAAGTCCTTTGTCTCTGTAATGATGCTTCACTCTCTGAGAAGCGTACAAAACTGCTTGTTGGGGCTGGACAAGACAAAAATGCATCATTCTGACGCATGAAACTACTAGGCCTTGATGTTTCATATGATTTGTCTACTGGTGACAAACCTTCAGAGGCAAAATTAGATAACCTTTGTAGAGCTGTTTCCTGTTGATGAAAACTATCTAAGCTAGTCCGTTCTGGTGGATGGCTCAAATCCAAACGCTTAAATGCCATATCAGAAAAGCAGGGCCTAAGTGCATCATTGGAAATACTGATCATAGCTCGATTGTCCAAGTTTGCTGTAGGTTCCGTGAAGCTAGGAGTAATTGGTGGGACAACTTCAGACCGTACTACAGGTTCACGAGCAGCAGTTTCAGTTGTGTCTTTATCAAAATCTTGTAAGTATTGTCCCAGGTAGTCTCTCTCATCAACTGGAGTACTTGGATGTGGAGGAACAAACCCTAGTTGATGAATAGGTAGATGGGACGAAGGAAGGGATTTATCAGAGAGCATGTTTGTGGATCGCAAACTGGACATATCTGGAGTTGTCAAGCTCATACTATCCTTTCTATGATGGACAGATTGAAGAACAGAGGGCTCACTGCGCTCCATAGACATGCTTGCCTCCATATGTCGTCTAGTTTGAATGGGATTAAAGCCTAAATGTGCCATTTCAGATTCATATCTTGTAACAGAAGATTCATGCTCAAAAGGATGATGGCGTGCTGTGCTGTTCAAAATGCTATTGTGATCTGAATGTGAAGACTTTAGTTTATCTGCTTCTCCTGATCTGTTAGTTTCATCAAGAGAAATGTCTTGAGCACTAGGAACATGAGGTGATGACAATCTTAAATTAGCATTAGATTCTGAACGATGAAGAATTCCTTGCTCAGATACTTGAGCAGTAATTGGTTCTGTATTTGGCTGGGTAAGATCACTATGATGATCAAGAGAAAGAGATGGATGGTCACTTGAATGTTCAGGTGGAACAAGTTTGTGTTCGTGAGACAACTTAATATCTTGTGAGGGATCATGTTTGGCAACTAATTCACTGGTTACATCTGGTTCAAGTTCATGTTTACGCACTATTTCATGATCTCGTTCACGTACCATCTCGTACTCACGCACACGAACCATTTCTCGAACACGGACCATCTCACGTTGACGCACATGGACCATTTTGTGCCCTCGTTCATGTAGCATTCCATGTGGTTCGTGTAACATGTCATGCAACTCATGGCCATGGTCTATTTCATGTAGTTCTTGAGAGTGTGCATCCCTTGGACATGTTACGTTTGTCATATGTGGATTGTCAGATACTACTTCACTCGAGCAAGAGTCACTAGTAATATTGGTGTGTCGGTGAATTATCGAATCAGTATGGAGTGGCCTGTCCCTAGCAATTTCTGCCGTATGACTCTCATGTACAACATCTTGCTGAAGAGTTTCACATCTAGTTTGAAAATCTTGGGTCCTCTTAGCAAGATCTTGTTCTCTGATCGTTTCTTCTACTTGCACAAATTTTTCTTGTTGTACTTGCTGTTCAAGAGTTAAATCTTGCTGACAAATTAAATCATCCCTTTGTAAATGTTCATGAGACAATTTATCTTGTCTTTGATGTTCCAAAGCAATCTCTTGATCACAAGAATATTCTTCAGTTCTAGAATGTGCTAAAGATAACTTATGCTCTCTATTTGCAGTCTCTTGCCTCTGATTCTCTAAATCTAATTCTTGTTCATGAGCCAATTCCTTTTGCCGAAGGTGTTCTTGAGCCAAATCTTCAGATCTTTGATGTTCTAATACTAGTTCTGGTTTATGAGTCAATTCATCTTGTTGCTGGTGTTCACGAGACAATTCCTGATCATGTTGTTCTAAAATGAACTCTTCATTATGTACATGATGATCCTCTTGCTGCTGATGTTGCTGCTGCTGCTGCTGTTGTTGCTGCTGCTGCTGCTGTTGCTCACAAATAACATTATCTTCTCTTTGTTGCTCATAAGCCAGATCTCGTTCATGAGCAATATTATCTTGCCTTTGACAGTTATTCACCTCTTCTGTTCTTTGATTATCAAAACCTATTTTCTGATCACACACCATCTCTCGCTGTCTCTGATGCTCGTGGACTATATTATCTGCCATTTGTTCCTCTTCGCTACATTCTTCATTCATATGTAAATCATGAGTTAATTTTGCATCTTGCTGCTGCTGCTGCTGTTGTTGTTGTTGTAAAAGTTCTTGCTCGTTAACCATTTTATGTTCATTCGACTGATTCCGGCACATAAGTTTTGATTCTCCAAACATATGATCCGACTGATGGTGATTATATGGAAGGTTAGTATTTTCTCTATAGTTTTGTTGAGGATCATGAACAAAGTTCATCTGATGTTGTTCTTGCATCATTTCATACCGCCTTTGATTCCTCTTCAGATAATCTTCTTGCAGCTGTTTCATTCTTTCTTGTGGTTTAAAATTATGCATTAACCCTATAGAAGCAGAAGGAGTGTGGGGCATAATAATTTCGGGAGGCTGGAACTGGTAACTGTCATAAACTTTTCTTTCTTGAAGATATTGATGTTCTGATGGTTCAGACAGCATCTGGTTTGGTTCTGAACAACTTGGAACAGCCAGATGATCAGAAGTTTGAGTTAAGTTTTGATTGTTATTTAAGTGATCATCCAGTTCTGTTGGTGTGTTGCAGTTGTTATCCAGTACTGAATTGTCAGAATCTAAAACATTCCTCATATCTTGTTTAGGACTATTTCTGTAATCCATTGTAACCTCATTGGATCCTGACTGAGAAGAAAAATTATGAACGTGATATGATTGCACAATTCCATTTTTACGTTCAGGTACAGGTCTTAAAAGATTATCTTTAGTCAGAGTGATGGCTTGTACTTTAGGATCCATCATTAAATTGTCTAAAGAGACACTGCAAGGCTGCAGAGAGTGTAAAATGCTACATTCTCGAATGTCAAGCATCTCTTTCTGTTTGATGTCATCTTTACAATTATTTCCATTCATTCTCTCTTCATCATCATTATCATCCACATCTTCATCCTCCTCTTCATCCTCCTCTTCATCGTCTTTTCCATCTGAAGACGAATGCTCTGATTCACTGTCAGACTCTTGAGGTAGAGTGGTGGTCAAATCCATTTCCAATTGGCCAGGTTCGTTAGAACAGCAGTTATTTTGTTCTGGCTGCATAAATAGAGGTTCATTTGGATGACTTGAGGCTTGTTGTTCTGATGGTGATGTTGATGATGACGATGATGATAACGTTTCTAATAATGGTTGCTGAGCCGGAGATAAATGATAATGTTGCTCGATTAATTTCGACTCTCCTGCTTCTTTCATTTCTTCATTGTCTTCAGGTTCTGAATCTGAAAATGATGATGCAGATGATGACAATACTGATGATGAAGATGATGATGAGGATGCTGATGATGAAGGAGATGGGGAAGAAGAGTAATCAGGATTCCTGTTTTCCAGATTGTCCATGTTATGAACAGATACAGACAGTGGTGCCGACATACTAGTGAAAGGAGATGGTCGTCTCAGCATAGAGTCAATAGCACTGCAGTCGTTAGTCACTGCCGTGTCATTTATAGATTCTATTGCATCTTTCACTGAAGCGGTTTTATTATCAGCAAAAGATTCTGAAAGTTGAGCATCTTGCTCAGGGAGAGAAGGCTCAGGTTGCAGTTGTGACGATGGTGGTGGTGGTGGTGGTGGTGGTTGCAATGGAGATGGTGATGATGAAGGTGTTGTTACAGATGAATGGTGATATGATGACGTGGATGTGATTGGTGTGGATGTAGACAAGGAGACATCTAATGAGGTGATAGATGGTAATGATATCAATGGAGGTAACATAACAGGTGCCGTACTGTGTTGTCCAACACTGACAACAGTTTGGCTGTCATTTGCCCGAGCCTGCTCACTAACACAATCCTGAATGTCTTTTTCTTGGCAACTAACCAAGCAGTGTTCTTCACTTTCAACAGCACCAGTTTTGTTTTCTATCGTACTTTCATAACTAACCTGAGCTATTACATCCTCCTCCTTTCCTTCCTCTTTTTCTTCTTCCCCTTTTTCTTCTTCTTTATCAGATTTCCCTTCAGTGATCGCTGGTTCTGTCTTGATGACCGGTACCTGGATTACACTCATAACAGATGGAGACAGCTCAGACATTTCTGGGAGCCTCTTTTCCTGTTTCCCTATGCTAGAAACAGTAGCTAAATCAGCAGGTTTGGCTTTCTTTGATTGCCTTTTCTTCACAACACTCAATGGTTTAGCAGTGATTTGGGCGCTAGAAGTACTAACGGTTGATAATACAGGACTGATACCACCAAGAATAACAGTGTTTTTTATATCAGTTTGCTTTTTACTTTCTAGCTCAACATTCGATGACTTCTCTTGTGTAATCATCTTAGTTGTTGCTGGTTCAGAAAGTGATGTAGAAGCCTCTATTAAAGCAGTCTCTGGACCTGCCTTAAAACTGGAAGAAGTGTCTGCAACTTTACCGTTTGTACTGCCTCGATCTGTTCGCTTGTAAAACATGTCCATGACATCTGTTGTTGAATCATCATCTGATTGGAATTCATATAAATCGATACTAGCTTGGATTTTAGTTTGTAAATCATTTAAGATCTTTGTCGTTGATTTTGCAGGAACATTGTTGCTGGTGGTGGTGGTTGTGGTGGTGGTAGTAGTGGTGGTGGTGGTGGTGCTGCTACTATTTGAACTTGTAGTAGTAGTCGTAACCTGTGCAACAACTGCACTTGCTGCAGAACTGGTGCTGATAATTTCTTTCTTGGGTTCTACTTTTAATGCAGGTGCAATTTCGTTGGCATGCCGTTTACGTTTGTGCCAATGAAGAGAACTTTTTTGACGACACGTAAAATCACATAGATTACACTTGACTGGCTTTTCATTGGTATGTTGTAGGTAGTGCACTTTCAAGTTATCTGAGTGACGAAACGCCTTACCACAGTCTGGCCATGCACATTTGAAGTTCCGTTCATCTGTAGAAGAAAAAGAAACTCTTGTGAATAAACAAATAACAATGTCTAACTTAGGCACAAAGGTACATATTTTGAAAGGAAGGGGTATAGTTGATTAAATCTACCCATCATACTTAGTGAAGGTATTTGGCCTAGAGGTTGGGGTGTTACACTCATGATCACAAGATTGTGATTTCAATTGCCAGACTGGGCAGTGTGTTGTGCTCTTGAGTAAAACACTTTCATTTTGCTCCATTCTACTCATCTTCTCATCTGTAAATGAGTAACCCTGCAACAGATTGGCATCCGGTTTAGCCCTTTAGTGTTTAAACCGGCCATAACTGGCCCAGATATTCTACATGTTTTATATTCAAACTGGCGATATCTAGCCTCTCACCCCTAAACTACATTGACATTCTAAAAATAAACAGTGACATCATTGAAACCTCAAAGCTATAAGATAATGCATGATTAATTCAAAACAATTTGAGTGAAAAAGTATTACATTTAACAGAGTAATCTGAACACTAAAGGGTTAAAGAAAATGTTGTGATCTCAGTCACTTATACACTATGGAAACCAGATAACCAATCCCATGGCCCCTAGCACTTGAGACAGTAATGTCCAAGAGTTGGTGTGTAACAGTGGCTCCCAAACTTTTTTAGGCTACCGTCCTCTTGACATCCAGGCCACATTCCTAGCATCTCCACCCCAACTATCATCACAAACATAGACCTCTTTCTGAGAGAAATTCAAAGCAACAGTATTTCACAAATAAAATTTGACCTAATGAACCCATTATTTTGTTGTTTTTACATGAATCACTCCCCAATTATCGCCTCACTTATCTTCAACACTCCCTTGGAACTTCAAATATGGTAACAAATTTGTTTTATCCATCGTTGGAAGAGAATTATGCTCTGTAGCAAGAGAAAATAAAAATAAAGATAGGTGTTGAAATATAAAGCGAAGAGAGAATTCTAGAGATAAAATCTGTAGAATAAAGGAGAAAGAGAGTATGACTGATAAAGAAAGGACCTTGTACTGAAGTGAAAAGCAGTCATGGAGGTAGTGACAGGTGATCAAAAAACTCTTGGCGATATACAGTGCTTGTGACTTGTCAATCCAATTGAGACCGTAGTCGTAGCCAGTGCTGGTGTCAGGTCAATGGCACCCATGTCGGTGGCATATAAAAGCACCCACTACACTCTCGGAGTGGTTGACATTAGGAAGGACATCCAGCCGTAGAAACCTTGCCAAATCAGACTAGAACCTGGTGCAGCCCCACCAGCTTACCAGTTTTCAATCAAACCATCCAACCCATGCCAGCATAGAAAGCAGGCATTAAACAATGATAATGATGATGATAAATAAGTCAGAGAGAGAGGATATCATATGAGAGACCAGATGTTGAAGGTTTTTTTTTTTTCCAGATAACAATTATTAAATGTAGTAGAAGAACCAAGTGGTCATTCTATTGCAGACAGAAGAACAGTTACTAAGTAGTCTAAACCTGTCCTGTTATTTACCTTCAGGACAGACTCCTCTCATGCAGCAAATAACGTAAGAAAGGAGACGATTTCTTGAAAAAAGTGTAAAATTTAATATTCATAGGAAAAGTAAGAGAAATATTTTTTATGTTCCTAATGCCAACCACTTTTCCAGTATGCTCTATAAAGAGGTCGGCATTAAGAAAGGCCATAGATACCATGCCAAAACAGACAATTAGAGTCTGGTGCAGCTCTCCAGCTTGCCAGCTTTTGTCACACTGTCCAACCCATGCCAGCATGGAAAACAAACGTTAGATGACGATGTTCATAAGTAGGTGCAGGAATGGCTGTATGGTCAAAAAACTTGCTTTGCAGCCACATGGTTGTGGGTTCAGTCCCACAGCGTGGCACCTTGAACAAGTGTCTTCTACTATAGCTCCAGGTTGACTAGTGCTTTGGGAGTGAATTTTGTAGACAGCAAAATGTGTGAAAGCCCATCATCATTTAGCATCTGTTCTCCATGCTGGCATGGGTTAGATGGTTTGACTGAAACTGATAAGCTGGAGAGCTGTACCAGGTTCCAATCTGATATGGCATGGTTTCTATGGTGGGTGCCCTTCCTAATGCCAACCACTCCAAGAGTACACTTGCACACTGCTTGGTTTGCTTATGTTCCCCTATCTTAGCAGTTCAGCAAAAGAGACAGACTGAAAAAGTAGCAAATTTAAAATATAAATACTAGGGTCAATGTGTTTGACTAAAACCCTTCAAGGTGGTACTCCAGCATGGTCACAGTCTGAAACAATAGATAAATAATGATATAAACATCTTGTTTTATATCCCTTTGAGATCACTTGACCTGCTAGAAATAGCAGCCAAATCTCCCTATAACATCCCTGACCTTGGTTAGTAAAAGAAAGGGTAAACACATTGAATGGTGTGCTTATGTGTTCTCCTAAAATGGTAGGATGGTCATGGTTGGAATACACATTGATTGAAGATCTTGATATGTATACTAGGGTGGGGTGAAAAAAGATACTTTTTAGGCAGATTTTTGAAATATGTTTTCAAAAATATATTTTTTATTGTGAAATCCTTTAAAAACAACTGTGTTAAAATCTTCAGGCTCCGCAACCCACTTGAAATTTTGAATAAAGAGCATAAAATCAATTTATAACACGTTTACCGTTCCTCATTTTATCTTTTACATTCATTGTTACAAATTGATTTTCTTTTGTGAAATCCTTTAAAAACAAGAGTGTTAAAATCTCAAGCTCTAAAATTTACATCTTCAGGCTCCGCAACACACATGAAATTTCGAAATTATGTGGAATAAGTAGACTTTTCGACTTTGTTTTCTTTATTATTTTTAACACCAGGTAACCAAATATATGTGTTACATGAGGTCTAGATTACATAGACATTAAAATAAATTAAACAAATTGTCAAGTTTATAGCAGCAAAGATAATTTTTCTTTGGCAAAAGACATCCATCACTTGTGTTACGATTGAGTCAGTTAAACCGAAAATCTTAACTTTCCTTTGCTGATTTAGAAGGGTGACTGATCTGGCCGATCCTTTCTAATCATCTTCTGCTGAACATTCTGTATAGATACTGCATGATCTATTCCACCAATGATCATTTTTCAATTTATCCATTGATCCTGTAAAAAAATCTTGTTCTCTCTGTGGTACTTTTTTGTCTCTACTACAACTGCAGTTTTTAAAGGAGTTGTAACAGGAAATGTCAAATAAATCTTGTAACAGGAAATGTCAAATAAATCTTTTGTTGCACTTTTTTTAAACACATTACACTTTGTTTGAAACGATAGTACATTTTTTTTCTATTTTTCAGAGATTTTAGTAATGCTTAGTACTTTGTATAAAAGTTTTTGGCTTAACTGACTCAATCGTAAGACAAGGGACAGATGCCTTTTTGCTAAAAATGATTTATCTTTTCTGCTACAATCTTGACAATTTGTTTAATTGAAGGATCTTTCTTAACTACACTCTTTTGTTTTTCTCGTTCAAATAAAACACATTTTACAATGTCCTTGCGAGTTGGCAAAAGATCACACGAAGCACCAAATATTGGGCATTTAATATCTTGGCACATTACTGGCTTATGGGTCATCACTACTAAATTTAACATGATCATCAATTTTAATAGAATAGCATAAAGTCAAGGTACAAAGCAGAATACGTCACACACATTTGACGTACATCCATAGCGGCACTGGAGAGAAGTTTACACTCTCATTCTCTTTGTAGTCAATGTGGAACTTCAAGATATCAGTCAATTGTATTGAAATTTAGTAGGCAACCTCTTAAGGATACTATATTTACTGTTTTACATTCTGCTATTCAGAATAATGTATCAGTTACAACTTATAATCCATGAAATCCAAAATTCAACCAAAAAAATGTGTGAAAGCCCATCATCATTTAGCATCTGTTCTCCATGCTGGCATGGGTTAGATGGTTTGACTGAAACTGATAAGCTGTACCAGGTTCCAATCTGATATGGCATGGTTTCTATGATGGGTGCCCTTCCTAATGCCAACCACTCCAAGAGTACACTTGCACACTGCTTGATAACCAGTGTTGGTTTGTTTACGTTCCCCTATCTTAGCAATTTTTAAAATTTTCAATTGAGTTGTGGAGCCTGTAAGGAATATTTAACCGCAAAATTCTTTATACACCTTTCTTTTAATCCTAATTTGCAACAAAATATTGATTCTTGGTTACCAATTTCGAAAGTGGCATTTTTCGCTCCACCCTAATGTATACCCTAACATTCTACACAGTACCCTGTATAACAAGTAGGTCGCATATGAATATATAGACAGCAGGGTGAGGCAGCAGAATCGTTAGCAAGCTGGGGAAAATGCTTAGCAGCATTTCATCTGACTTTTATGTTCCGAGTTCAAGTTCTACTAAGACCAACTTTGCCTTTCATCCTTTCAGGGGTCTATAAAATAAGCACCAGTGGAACACAGGGGTCAGTTTAATCGATTTACTCCTACCCTAACTTGCTGGCCTTGTGCCAAAATTTGAAACCAATACAGAGAGAGCAAGCAATCATCATTTCATTTCACTTATGCTAAATAATCTAAGATAGTTGATACCTCTCACTTGCAATGAATTCTTTGTATTCTGATAGGAAAAAAGAATTTTTTATCTAACTTCTTAAAAAATCCTTCACCTGTAATTAAGAGAGGCCCATGGTAGAGGAGATGGGCAGGATTTTTTGGGGTTTTTTTCCTGGATAGGCATTTGACATAAGGTAGCAAGCAGATAGAATTATTAGCACATCAGACAAAATGCTTAACAGTATTTGATATTAGTTCTTTATGTTCTGAATTCAAATCTCAATGAGGGCAGCTTTGCCCTTCTTCATCCCTTTGGGATTGATAAAATAAGGTACCAGTGTAGTATGGGAAAGGGGTCGATGTCATTGTCTTGTCCTCTCCCCATCAAAATTACTGGCCTTGAACACTGCAATAGTCTGACATCCTGTTCAAGGTGAACGCTGTGATTTTGGTTCATTTATGTATCGTGGAAACTGGGTAACCTGCCTTATGAATTGTAGGGTTCAAGAAAAATATTTTTAAAATTTGACAAGCAAATCCAAACATCCAATATTTTGATGATACAACAATACTAATAATAATAGTTTGTAAAAAAAAAAAAAAAAAAAGATCATAAGTCTCAAATAATCTCATGTCTCCTCCCACTTAAAAAAAAATATACAAGGAATTGTTATTACAAGTAACAGATAATTATGCTGAGCCTCGCGATAATACCAGTACTGATTATGTCCCCTGAATAGAAAATGTTTACAAGCTTAATATTCTACCACTTCATACCAGCAATGCTACTCAAGCATCAAAGCCCCTTTTTATATCAACCTACGTAGTTTAACAGTGCTAATCTATATCTCCTTCCATAAAAACAACTAAATGGTATTCTTCTGGATGCAGTCTAGGATGTCTGTGTATGAGTAGTAGCAATAAGTACCATCATAGGTGTATGGCAGTTATTCTAATATGGGTTGCACTTGAGTTTTGTCATACATGTGTGTTGTGTGTATGTGTGTATTTGCATATTGTGTATGCATGTATTTGTGCATGTTGGAGGTGGGGTATTATTAGTTACTTACAGCTTGCTAAAAGGTTGGATCTTTTTTAAAATGGGGACACCAGTTTTCATTTATGTTTTATGTAGTGTTTTTGGTACCGAAAGACTTTCAAACTTCGTATACTTATCTATTTTGTGTTATAGAACATTCTACCAGTGTCCCAAGTTTCAAAGTGTTTCGTTAAGAAAATACTGGTGCCCCCTTTTTGAAAAAGATCCGATCGGAGTACTGAACTGCACTAGCCATCATGCAATATGAAACTCAGATATATTTGTACTCTGTCCACTGTCCGCTATACGCATTTTTGTTCGATCTATCAATACATATTTCATTTTTGGGAGCTCCTTAGTCAATTCTTAATTTTGCATCATCTTTTCCTTCCAAGCGGGTGTCTGGATCCAATGAGATTTATGGTCCGTTGTTTAAAGGCCCCAGTGTCTATGAAATTATCACTGTTGTACTGATCTTTTGAGTTGCTCCTTCTTCCTCTTTGTGTATAATAATGTCATTACGACTGAAGCAGTTTATCTGTCTCGTTTATTGATAGATAGATAAATAAAAAGATCGATATCGATATATGTAATGGACTCTCCTGTCGATTTACACGCATGAGCGTCAAGTCGTTCGATTATCTCGACGTTCATTGAATTTGTGTGTGCCAAGTGGCTGAGTGCTCCACAGATAACGTGTAGTCTTACCGTAGTTTCCTAGCAAAATCGGTGTGGCACAACCATGACAAAACCGGTCGTTCGTATTTACAAATAGAGTCCACCCTACCCGGCTTCTAAACAATTTTCGTTCAGCGTTCGAATCGATTCGAGGCTGTGGTATTAATTAGTACTTGAGACCAGGATGCTACACAGTAGGATCGAAACTGGAATCTCAAGGTCACAAATGAGAATGCGCGTGTGCGTGTGTTTGCATGCGCGCTCGTGCGTTCGTGTGTGCATGTGTGATGGAAAGGATTTCATTTTTTTTTTATTCGCCACCCACCTATTTATTTTACAAGACTTTATAATAATATACCCGGTGCTATTTATTTGTACTTCAAACTCTAATATTACTTAAAACAACGATAACAATATTAAACAAACAACAATGCAAAGCTTGTAGTGTTTGGAATATGTCTTCTGACAAAAAACCATCCATCGTTTTGTTTACTTGCTAGCTTGTTGCTTTCTGTTGACTAATCGCTGTTAACCTGAACTGGTAGCTCTCTTACATTTACTACTTACTCACTATTAATCGATCTGAAAACGGAAATTATTTTCACATTTCTCTTTTCACCCAGTCTTCCTTCCTCCTTTTCCTCTCTCCCTCACCTCACCTTGTTTCTGCTTTCACTTTCACTGCGTTAGCTCTGTCTGTCTGTGTGTTCTCACTTGTTCAGAAAACACAATTTACTAACAAAAACGCCCCCACCATATTTCAGTAAATTATTATTATTATTACTTTTATTATTGGTAATGATAATATTCATTCGTACCAATAATATTTATTAAGTCAGGCAGCGAGCTTAGCAGAATCGTTTGCACGCCAGGTATAAAATATTTAGCAGCATTTCGTCTGTCATTACGTTCTGAGTTCAAACGCCGCTTCCGCCGCCGACTTTGCGTTTTATCCTTTCGGAGGTCGATAAAATAAGTACCAGTTGAATACTGTGATCGATGAAATCGACTTGTCACCTCCTCTGAAACTGCTAGCTTTGTGCTAAAAAGTGAAACTATTATAATTATTATTATTATTATTATGTAAGGCGGTGAACTGGCAAAACCGTTGGCACGCCGAACGAAATGCTTAGGTTGAAGCTGTTATTTAACCCCAGGACAATCCTGACCGAGCAGGCTTATCAGTGACCTTCCAGTCATGACTATTTCATCATTTTTCAAAACTACTCCGTCTCGAATTACAGTGTCTGTCTGTTTGGTCCTTCATTAGTTAAGATGATAGGGCGTGATTTGAGGGAGATTTAAGCTGATATTTCTCACAGATAGAACATCCAATTAGAGGCTTCCTTGGGGTTTCGTTTTAAATTGTAATAGAAGTACTTGTTGTATTAGTGGCGTGGGATGAGCATCGTTTGACCATGCAAGTCCATCACTCATTAGCAACAGACGTGACGCATTACTTTTATATTTCATTATTATGTCGTCTTAAAGTCAAACTTCTAAATATGGGTGCATAGTGTGTGTGTATGTGTGAAATGGGGAATGGAAAAATGAAGAGAAGAGAAAAAAACCTATTGGTCATTTTGATTTGGCCTGGAGCCGAGAGGAAACATCTACTTTGATGGTATTACATGGAAACGCTCCTCACTTTCTACTCCCCGAACTATTTATAGCTTTTAACTACATTTTTCTCTTTTTTTAACGTATGGAAGGTGTGTTCTCAGCAACATTACAACATCCTTGTCTCCCTAACACACACACACACGCGCACGCACGCACGCACACACACACACACACACAAACACACACACACACACTCACACACACACACACACACACACACACACACACACACACACACACTATCATTTATTTTATTTTAAAAAGATGAAAGCAAAAAGATTTCAGTAGATAATTTTAATATGAATTCTTTGCCAATTATTGTTGTTATTACTATCCATTTTACTTAGTCAATCTTTCCATATTTCCATTTCTTCTGTTGTATGTTATTTGCTCCGCCACCGCCACCACCCCAATGTGTGTTATGTGCGTCAGAGAGATAGTGTGTGGTCGTCTGTTTTTTTTTTTTTTAAATCTAACATGGACGTTAATTATTAACTACAGATGTTTTACAATCGAATGCTCATTTTCTTTCTCTCCGACTACATCTCAGACACAAACTGGGTTTTAGCAGGATTCACACACACACACACAGACCCTGTGTGTATGTGTGTTTATACAAATATCTATGTATATACACACACATTAGGATACATGTCAATCGAACGAAAAATCCCTATGTACTGGGTTTGGTTTCCGGTTGAGACGGCTTCACTTCACTGATTCCTCTAATGCTCTTGAAGAAAAATAAGCATGAACATCACCACAGCTATTTATCCTTTTACTGTGAAGTCAGTAAGGTCAATAACACATGAATTTTTTTTTCTTTTTCCTTATTGCCACCGATTGAGTCAAGCAATTGATCTTGTTTATATCATTTGCATGAGATAAATATTAAATGAAGTGTTTTGGGCGAGTGAGAGTGTGAATGCAATGTATTACATAGGGCAGGAGACATTATGTAGGGTTTCGTATTATTATTATTATTATTATTATTATTATTATTATTAATAGTAGTAGTAGTATTATGTGATTGTTTTATTTATTTATTTGTATTATTTAGGTACTACAACAAATGTGAGACAAAAACTGTTCCCTTTTTTTTTTCTCCTTCTTTCGTCCCGTTTTTCATCATCTTCCATTGTGTTTGAATGGAAATATAAATTTTTCAGATTAAATTATTTACATATTCAAAACTGCTTTTCAAACATTTAATATACAAATTCATGACTCCCGGCATTTAAACTAGTTCGTCTGGCGAATGTCTCCCTCGATGGTCACTCATCTAAATACAAAACATGATTTAATGCAAATTAATAGCAGTGATCTAATGAGTGCCGGTGTTTATAGCCCTTAATACCCCCCCACCACCACCACAATCACTACCACCACCACCATCTGTCCATGCATGTACATACTCACTCTCTCACACAGACCTAATTAAATTCAATTGATTTCTAGCATCTATTTCTCATTCAAGTAATTTTAGCCTTTGGGGAACGGACAAATTTTTGCTCTGAATAAAAGAGGTGGGTGGAGTTGATGGTGGTGGTGGAGGGGCAAATACTTAGTTCCTTTTGTATGCTTAGATATAAATTAGGAGGATTTATAGAGCTAGAATAATAGTTCTAAGATTCATTCACTCTTACGTGTGGAATGTCTTTATGATAGAATGGTTAGACTCTTAGCATTTACAGTTGATATATAGATATTTATCCTTTGGGGGGAAAGCACTTGTCATTCATTGTCCCCCCATTCCTCTGCAGATGATGTCGCTTTTCTGCTGCTGTTCAATGCACTCATTTCTCTCGATATGTAATAACCTGCATCCATTCGTTCATTTATTCCAAGATATTCTTCTCTTCTCTTCTAAAGAGCGACGAAATATTTGGGCAATGACCAACAAACATGTCTAACGGAGATGATTCCGCCCCCACCCGTCTTCGTCTCTTTCTTTTCTTTTTTTCCCTTTTTTTTTCTTCTTTTTCTCCTTTCCTTTCCGCCACCACACATCGTTTCGATTAGACCTGACCCACTTCTCACCGGTTTTTGGCTTCCTGGAAAATTCTTCTGCTGTGCTAAATCCATTCCGTAAAAATTGGGTCACGCTGGTGCACCGAGGAATTTGACAACCTAATTTGGCTGCTCGTTTTCTTTATTCTTGAGTTTCTCGTCTCGCCCATCTCCCCCTCTCTTCCCCCTCTCTCCTTTCTCTCTATCTCTCTTTTCTCTCTGTCTTTCGCTCTCTGTCCTCTCTTTCTCTCTCTCTTTCTCTTTCTCTCTCTCTCTCTCTCTCTCTCTCTCTCCTTCGCTCTCTCTCCTCTAGGCTTCCCTTTACCATTCTTTTCATCCCTTTCATGAATTTTACC
>JAOPJW010000929.1:8060872-8070905 GCA_027122535.1 Octopus maya | reverse complement strand
AACGTTGTTTGCTTTGCCTAAGCTGACATAAATTAGATGGCATTTTTATACATACATGCATATATACATACATACATACATACACACACACACACACACACAGAGTCAGAAGAAAATACATGTAAAGTATGTTAAGATGTATTTTACAAAATAAGAAATATAAAAAAAAAAATAGAGTTTCCTCTGAATAGAAGATGCTTGCACAACAATATTGAGAATGAAGAAATTCAAGAGTAATTACTTAATATCAAAAGTCAAGGTTTATTCAACACATACACATTTGAAGTAGCATTTCTTCTTAAGCATTTTTACCAAAATCAAGTTACTGGTTATATGAAACTATTTCAAATTTTGGTTGGCACAAGATCAGAAATTCTAAACCTGTCATATCAGTTATATTGACTCCAGTGTTTTGATCCTGAAAGATGAAAGGCAAAGTCAACCTCGGCAGAATTTGAATCCAGAACGAAAACCACTAGAAGAAATGCCACTAAACATTTTGTCCAAACTCACTAATAATTCTACAAGCTAACAGCCTTAATTTGTTATATAAAATACAAATGCATTAGTCTTATGGATACCAAATAAGAATGTAATAGGTTCTCTAAAGAACAAGTTGATCAACCACCTGGAGAAAGCAACTTGAGAGACTCTCTTTCTAGTTGCTTTTTGCGCTAGAAATAAATTCAAAGCCAAATCTCCTTCACTCAGTCCCTGATATACAAAAACAAAGATAGTCATTAGCTGAAAAAGGGCTAAACAACAACAATCTCAAATTCCAACCCACCACCTTAAGAAGAAAACATTGTTTAATGTAGTCCTAGATAGATGGTACTCAAAAAATGAGATAAGATAGTTTATAGCTGGAATGTCTTTGGTCATTGGTCTGCTCAGTTAGGACTGACTCACTGTTGACTTGAAGTGAAACAAAAACAACCAGCAATTAAAAAAGAATATTCAAGCGGAATGCTGTAAAATTTCTAATATCTCTGACGCCTGAGGCAAAGTCTCAGGGATACTAGAAATTAAGAAACACAAAATCAGCCTTTTTCTTTTTCAGCCCTTTAAATGAATTAAAATTTTTAAAAAAAACTCTTCTTCCTCCCCCTTCATCTCTGCCATTGCAACCACCATCAGCACCATCAGCATCATTATTATCTGCACAGCTATTATTGGTTTGATTACGTTAGAATTAATTAGGCACTTCTAGTCAATCAAACATCTTGTGTCATCTCCATCATCATACCTAACATTTTTGTTACAGAGCACACACACACACACTGCAAATTCTGGACTACATTCAGGTCTAAGTGTGGCCTTGTGATTAAATTTGCTTCTCAATCACATGGTTTCATGTTCAGTCCAATTGTGTGGTACCTTGAACAAGTGTCTTCTACTACAGCCCCAGGCTGACCAAAGCCTTATGAGTAGATTTGGTAGGAGGAAACTGAAAGAAGCCCGTCATGCATGACATTATATGATTGTTATAAATGAATGTCATTCATTTGCAATATTACTTTGCTTGGAACCAAATAAGAATTGGTAACAATAAACTCCATATGATCTATGTAAACATGGAAAAAGTGACAGGACAATGATACTGATGACAGCCTAAAAACAAGAACATCTCCGTAACAGCCAAAAATTCTGGTCGATATGGTATAGTAAATATTTCACCAATACATCATGTATTCCATTAGTCTTTTGACTGTTATTTCAACAGCCATTCTTCCTCAGAATTTGTCAACAATGTACCATTCCCATTTATACAAACTTAATGCATTTGCTTCATTTTGTTTCATTGTCAATGTAATGCTTTTGTTAGGAAGAAGGGGCTCTGCTCATGAACTCTGAAAATGCTCCCAGGTTGGTCTGATTGATAGGGCTGAAGAGGATAAGAGATGTTTTGGCTCCGGTCTGGAACCACTGATTTGACAGCAGACGTTTTAATATTTTTCTCTCTCTCTCTCTCTGTTTTTGCATGTGACTATATTTCTTTTTATGTGTGTGAGACAGAAAATGTTTATGTCAATTATGTTCAATTAGTAAATTGTAATGTCGCTTTCTCTTCCTTCCTTCCTCTCTCTCTCTCTCTCTCTCTCTCTCTCTCTCTTTCCTGCTCAGTATGTATATTTCTGCATGTGTGTGTGTCTGTGCCTGTGTTTGCCTCCAGTGCCAAAAAAATAGTCCCCAAAATACGCTGAATGCCTTATTAGGCCATACTAAATCATCTTCATCCAAACAGCAAAGCCAAATCATTTCATTCTGAGATATCTGGTGTCTTAATGTACTCAAGAAGACCTGTCCATCAAAGCAGAATTGATATCCTAAACCACCTTGGTTAATGCTCCCCTCCCAGCTGAAAGGATTCCTATCTTGCAAGTTACTCAGTGACCCTGTCTGTACTGGCACCACGTAAAAAGCACCAGTGCTAGTGCCACATAAAAAGCACCCAGCACACTCTGTTAAGTGGTTGGCATTAAGAAAGGCATCCAGCTATAAAACCATACCAAAACAATAGGAGTTTGATACAGCCCCTTGCCTTACCAGCTCCCATCAACCTGTCCAACCCATGCCAGCATGGAAAACAAGCATTAAAGATGATGATGATGATGATGATGATGATTGATGACCAGCTATAAGCCTACCCCAGCAACCATAACTTGAGAAAGCAGAGAATATGAGAAAGTAAGCTTTCTCGGAAGGAAGTATTGGATAGTGATGGGTTTATCAGGTGAGATTTAGTAGAGGTGATATATAACTAAATAATTTTCAAGAGTAGAAGACATTCTAGCAGTGGTAAAAAAAAAAACAAAAAGGCACAAAGTTGGAGTGAGTAGTTGATTGAATCCTTGACAATCATCCAAACAACAACTTCTAAATTTTTTATGCAGTCTATGTCAAATTTTTTTATAATTTGCTTATTTCATAAGCACAGGTATAGGAACAAAGATCAAATAGCTGTAAACTGCGAATTTCTATCTCGCCATAGTGAAAGGACAGCCAACAGCAGAATGTATGAGAAGAGGTAACAACCTCAACAATGATCCTGTAGCAATGGAATCAATTGTGTCCCCGTCTATTTTAATTGTAATATATAGAAAAAGTGGACAAGTTCACATAAAACTCATGCATGCCATGTGACAGGCGGTTTTTAATTATTTAAACAAATGTACAGCATTTGGTATATATTCATTAGGAGTTCAATACACGACAGTCTATAATGTTTGTCTGTGGAACAGCAGTGCTGTCCTAGATGCAGAAGCTGCCAGTATTCCCATCCTTATTCTTGCTAGCCTCTACTAACTGCGTATTACGTTTTTAAACACCGATTGACCAACATCTGCAGTAACAATGAAGCTGATATGACCAATGTCTTGAGTATTCAGCTACTTTCTTGACACATTAGCTCAATCAGCCTACACCCAATGAATCATTCAACCTGTTCCATTCAGTTACTATCTAAAGACGGGGGAAAAAAATCACATTGCTAACAAGCATTTTTTTTGACATTTTTAAAAAAGAGGCCAAACAAAAAGCAACTTCTAAAATATTTGTATTCAGAAACAGCAATGTCATCATGCTTTATTAAGTATTTTAATATCTCATGATTAATTGACATTGTATAACCCAAAACATGTTCTATTGAAATAACGAAACAGTAAGTTATCATCATCATCATTTTAATATCCACTTTCCCATGCTTGTATGGGTCAGACAGCATTTGCTGAGGCAGATTTTCTATAGCCAAATGCTCTTTCTGTCTCTAAGCAATGTAATATTTCTCCATATCCAGACATGTTCTTGCAGAATATTGGAAATGAATGACATTCATTTACAATAATCACAATAATCAAGACAAGCCGACACAACCACATACACACACACATGACAAGTTTCACACAGTTTCTGTCTACCAAATTCCCTCACAAGATATTGGTCAGCCTGGGGCTATAGTAGAAGACACTTGCCCAAGGTATAACACAATGGGATTGAACTTGAGACCATGTAGTTGCAAAGTGAGCATTAAGCTACTTGTTTGAAGATAAAATAAAAATGCAAAATCTTATTTCTAAATAGAATGAATGATTGATAAACAAATACATTATCAATCATAATTATTTGCTAATGGCTAGATTTATTGATATAGTAATATAGAGTTAAGAAATTATACAAACTTAATAAAATAACAATAGTCAAGTTGTTAGGAGTTCAAACTCAATAGTAGTGTTATAATCAAATGAGCTTTTATTGTGATTTCACTAATTTACACATTTCTCTCAATTTGGTATAATGTATAGAGAACTTCTAAAGTGTTTGCCTAACCAAATCTGTTGCTCACTACTTCATAAAATGGGTAAATGGATGTCCAAAAACAAAAAAAGAATATCCCTAATATGGCTGTAGTACAATAATTAAAAACAAAAGAATATTTACACAAAGGCTCCTTATTCATGCTAGCCATATAAATAATAATAATAATAATAATAATAATAATAATAATAATAATAATCCTTTCTATTATAGGTACAAGGCCTGAAAGTTGGGGGAGGGGAAAACTCGATTACACTGACCCCCCCCCCCCATTTCTCAACTGGTACTTATTTTATTGACCTCCAAAAGGATGAAAGGCAAAGTTGACCTCAGTGGAATTTGAACTCAGAATGCTAACAATTCCGCCAGCTCACCACCTCAACAACAACAACAACCTTGAATATTTTCCCATTTCAACTCCAGTCTGGTCAGACGTTTCTCAGGACAAGGTGCAACAGTCAGATGGGAGTACACCAATTTACATGTAATACCTGTATTCTCCCAGAATATTGTCAATTAATTCATTATCCAAAGTCTCCAACACCATAAAATGATGTTGCTAGCATATGCTAAATCACAGCTTTCCTATGACCTGGTTCAAGCAGAATACCCTTAAAACCATCCAAAGCCAAAACATAGAGATGAGGGAAATGGATGGGGGCATCTTTGATGGGTCAAGCATTCAATGCTAAACAGATCTGAGAGGTGGTCATTTAATTTAATCAATGAACAGATGTTGCTGTACCTTGTGGCAATCCAGTCTCTGAAGACAGGAATGAATACAACAGCTGTTAGGACAACCACCAGGTAATGAAGTCCAGTCTGTTGAATGCTTTGAACTGACCCAAATTAACTAGTGCCCTACCAAAGCCAGATCTATTCCCAACCTGCTCTACATTGTATTGCATGAGGTAAAGGTTGTGAATAGATCTGCCAGGGTTTGTGTGGCTCTGACTGTGCTACCAACAAAAAGTGCCAACCTCTTGATGAGCACCTTTGTCAGAGTCTTTTACTCAATGCTGAGCAGAGTTATGGGTCTGAATTTTTCAATCCTGTTTCCTTGTTCAGATCCTTCCCCTGCAACGTCACCACTTTCCTACTTTGTTGACTGGGAATGCTCCCAGCCAGTTGCCTGCCAGCTGCAGTTTACAACTAGCAAGACAGAAGTAAAGAAGACTGATTTGTGGAAATATAGCTCAAAAAGCAGACCATCCAATTCCAGCAACTGGTGCCCTATATAAGCTTACCACATATTCTACTTCATCAGCAGAAATCAACTTTTTGCAGCAGTCTTTCCAGCTGATAGCTGTGGTAAACCATGAAGGTTGGCCTCAAAACTTGCTGTCTCAAGAGTGCTGCTCTAGTTTGAGGAAAAGCTGCCAGAAAACCACATTCATACAACTGGAATTGGAGAGCATACACTAGATGTGATCCATATAAACCAAATTCTAGCTTTGTTGCTGTGCTGTACCTCTATCATCCAGGCCCAATGGATAGCTTTCATGCCTTCATGTTTCAGCATACATTCCCTAGCTCAGATTAAGCAATATTCATATTTGTTGTTGTAGTTATTCATGATGATGATTTTGAGTATGCAAACAAATAGAAGTAGAATATTTCTACAGTAAAATGGCAATATATAAAAACATGTTCCAGCATCTAAAAAGAAATACAAAGTGATCAAAACTGATACTTGCTAAATGGAAGAAACATAATTTTATGAATATATTTGTTGCAATGAGTTGGTTGTTCTCATAATACAAATCAAATGTAAGTAAATGACAATTTTGGAAAAAAAAAATATATTGGCATGGTTTAGAATTAAAAACACTATATGATAGACTCTCGGTAGATTAGAAAAATTGTTATTTAAACTGGAATCACAAGGGGCCTTTCAAAATAGAATAGATGAGTAGGAGAAAATTCTTCATTCTTCATATGTAACACATAACTATATGGCAAGATGTATTCTGTGGGTGGTACTGGATCAAAGTAAATGCGAAATTGCTAAATAGCAGACATCAAAGAGAGAGCAGAAATAAATTTGTTTCAGCTTATAACTGAATATAACAAGGAATGGTCTATTGTGAGAGAAAGCTAAACCAAATGATAAAACAATAGAAACACACAAAAACAAATTAGTGGTAAGTTTGATGTTGTTGATAGAAGACACAAACAGCAGGTATTAGAACCTCCTCTCTCATTAATATATATAGACATATACAAACACGCACGCACATATATCAATATATACATGTGCTTGAGTGTGCATATGTATGTGTATATGTCTATGCATGCATGTATATATATATGTGTGTGTGTGTGTGTGTGTGTGTGTGTGTATATAATAGATAAATAGATAGATATGAATATATAGATATAATTAATATATAGGTATGTATAATTAACTCTACATATATACCTATGTATATATACTATATATACTAACATATATACCAATATATACACACATAACTAGATGTGTGTATATACATACATATGCATGTATGTATGTATGTATGTATGAATATAATCAGTATCATTTAATGGTCATTTTCCATGTTGGCATGGGTTGCATGATTTGAATGGCACTGTCAAGCCAGAGGGCTGTACCAGGCTCCAATTGTCTGTTTTGGTATGGTTTCTACAGCTGGATGCCATTCCTAATGCCAGCCACTTTACAGAGTCTATGGGGTGCTTTTTATGCAGCCCCTGCATGGATGCTTTTTACGTGGTATCAGCACACACACACACACACACACATACACATATATATACCCAAGCACACTAATAAACATATATAGTCTTGCTTAGAAAATGACAAGTTCAAAAGGACATAAGCCACATAGAGTAAATGACTCAGATACAATTCTGAGTAGCAAAAGGTTTTATCCATAACAAGTCTAACAAAAATTATATATGTGTGTGTATTTTATTATTGTTTCACTGACTGGAGCCATATGGACTGCAACCATACAGGTATACTACCATCAAAGTCTTTTTGATCATATTGCCACCCCACCAGCACTTATTTACAAGAACCATTAATGTACAGGAATGTCTGTATGGTTTGAGGAATTCAGTCCCACTGTGTGGCACCTAGAAAAGTGTCGTCTTCTATACAGCCTTGGGCAAAGCAAAGCCCAAAGATTTGTGAGTGGATTTGGTACATAGAAACTAAAAGAACCCTGTTGCACATACATATGCGTGTTTTACTATCTCCTTGCCTTGACATCAGATGGTAGTTGTAAACGAATTTTCATGTCATAGAAGTGATAAACTTCATTCCCAATATTTAGTGAAAATATTTCTGGTCAAGAGGAAGTTTTACTTTACTAGGAAACAGTGAGAGCTGGCAAAAGGAAGTGCATCTGGCCGGAGAAAATCTGCCATAACAAATCATGTGCATAGACATGACAGAAGTAAATAGACATCCCAAAAAACATTGTTTTATGTTTATTTTAACTTGAGATGGCTTATATTTTATATTAATTGACATTTTTGTTTCAGGTTTTATACATGACTGTTTATTCAATGCCACATACAAAAGAAGCCTTGGAATTGTTAGAATTTCAAAGAGACTGTATTCTGAACCAATCTGAAGGTGGACTTAGTGTAAAATTGCATAAAACCTTGAGATTCAGCTTTCTGCAGTTAATAGAGTGATTGTGCAATTCACCAGAGACGAGAAGGAGTCCACATCATCTTGCCCAGATTGACCAGGCCCCTCTGATAGGAGAAGTGTGGAAGATAATCCTTATTGCAAGGCCTCTGACATAGCAGAACAGGTTGATGTCAGTCTCAGAACAGCTGTCAGGTATCTCCACAAACTTGGCTATGGCAGAGCAGCAAGAAGGAAGTCATTTTTTCAACCAGCCAATATCAAGTGGAGAAAAGATTGGGTCAGTGAGAAGGTGGAGAGGCCACTATCATTTTGGGACATTGTCATATTCTCTGATGAGTCCAGATTTGCTGTATTTTCTGACAGTGGATGAGTGTGAGTCTGGAGACTCTGTGATCAAGAATTTGACACGAAAAGGTTGCAGCCAACAATGAAACACAGTGGCTATTTTGTAATGGTCTGGGGAACAATTTGGAGCAATAGTCAATTAGAGCTGGTGGAGTGTGAGGGAAACAAACTCAGATAAATATGTGTCCATATTGCAGAAAGGACTCCTTCCAATCTTCTCTGGTGGTGAAATGATTTAAAAAAAGACTTTATTTATGGAAGATGTAACACAGCTAAAAAGACCAAAGATTGGTTGGTAGAGAACGGCATTAAAAAGCTTCCATGGCCAAGCCAGTTACTAGATGTGAACCCTATTGAACATCTCTGGGGCATAATGGACAGGACACCTCATAAAAAGAACAACAAAGCATCCTCACAGCCAGATCTTTAGAGATTACTCTATGAAACTTGGCAAGAAATTCATCAAGAGAATACTCATCATCTGATCAGTAGCATGCCTAATAGGGTCCTTGCATTGGAAAATGCAAAGGACATTTAAATACGAAATATTAGATATTCACATTATAATAGTTAATAAACAATTTGAATGTATAATTTCAGGTTTAAATAGATTTTAATGATTATAAGGCTGTCTATTTACTTTTGTCATGTCTGTGTACAAGCATGGAAAAGTGAATGTTAAAACGATGATGATGATGATGATAATAAATCTTTGAATGGGATTTGTTGCTATCTTCTAAGGTGCTGCATTTGAATGGAATCATATTTGTAACCTATCGATGATGCTCTGCTTTACTTATTTCTAAATAGTATGGTAATCTGATCTAAACGATGATAAAATCTTTATTGTTGGGTTTATTTTCTTTCCTGCTATTTAAGAGAGATTATATCATCTATTTTGCTTCTTTGATATCTTTGACATACAGGTGGTATTGCTGTCAAGGAAATATTTTTCTTCTTCTTCTGATGCTGTCAGACAAATAATATAGACATATGACTCAAATTATTTCTCTTAGAATAGAAATAATTGCTAATTTCTACTGGATAATACTATTGATATATAATGCTAAAAGAAAACAAACAAAAAGGATGAGGGTGTAGAGCAAAATAGTTAGAAGTTTACTGTAATAAGATGTGCATAAGAAAAGAAACATTTATTGTATAATTTGCTGTTCAAGGTTTATTCTATATCATTATTTAACTGTGGTAAATATGTTTTCCAATTCTCTGGATGTTCTTTCTTGTAATTGATTGAGTTATTTTAAAGCTCAGAATGTGTCATGAAGTGGAATCAAATCAATAAATACCATAGAAAATATTTACGAATAATAATAATAATAATAATAATAATAATAATAATCTCTAAGTAGTGCTCTCTATCTCTCTCTATTTATTTAGATCTCACAATAACAATGTTGTTGTGTGTAAAACTTATTAGCACAAATAGTGAAATGGTTTGCTCTTATTTTTATTTAATTAATTGCTTTGTTTAATATTCAAGCATAATAATTGTCACTTTCAAATAATGATATATTTGATTAACATAAATATGTTTTCTTTTCAAATATCTTTTAACAAGCCATATAAATTTATTGTTATTTATAACAATAAATTTCCTTCCATAAAATCTTATTGAAATGGCATAAAATGATTTGCTATTTTTAATCTCTTTAAACCATTTAAAATCAGTTCTCTACATTGCATGAGTTTTGACTTTAATTCTAAAGGTGCTTTTTTCTTCTAATTTAA
>JAOPJW010000929.1:6703912-6717623 GCA_027122535.1 Octopus maya | reverse complement strand
TGAGGAAGAAGAGGAAGAGGCTGGTAGTAATGAGGAAGAAGAGGAAGAGGCTGGTAGTAATGAGGAAGAAGAGGAAGGGGCTGGTAGTGATGTGGCAGATGAGGAAGAGGCTGGTAGTAATGAGGCAGAAGAGGAAGGGGCTGGTAGTGATGAAGAAGAAGGGGAGGATGGAGAGGTTGGTAGTGCTGAGGGAGATGAGGAAGAAGCTAGCAGTGCTGAGGAGGAGGAGGAAGGAAAAGATGAGAGTGGTGCAGAAGAGGATGAAAATGATGCAGATGTAAATAGTGCTGATGATGATGATGATGTGTTGGCCGAAAGTGATGGCAGCGATGACTCTTGTGCATCCGAGAATGATTCTGACTGTGATTCTAACCTGGCTAACAATTTGGAAAACTCAGCAATGCTTGATGGTACCCCAGGTGGCAAAGGTATTATCACCTTGCCTTCTGATGCTCGTTGTTTAACTCTCGTTATGCACACCTGTCTTTTATCTATTGTTTCAGTCTTTCAACTGCGGCCATGCTGGAGCAATGCTTTGAAGGGTTTTACTCAAACAAATTGGCCTCAGTTATTTTTTTTTTAAACCTGGTATTTATTCTGTTGCTCTCTTTTTGCAAAATTGATAAGTTATGGGGACATAAACAAACCAACACCAACTGTCAAGTCATATATAGGCATGGCTGTGTGGTAAGAAGGTTGCTTACCAACCAAATGGTTCCGGATTCAGTTCCACTGTGTGGCACCTTGGGCATATGTCTTCTATAGCCTTGGCCCGACCAAAGTCTTGTGAATGGATTTGGTAGGCGGAAACTGGAAGAAGCCTGTCATGTGCATATATACGTATATGTGTGTGTTTGTCTCGCCCCTCCCCCATTGCTTGACAACCGATGCTAGTGTGTTTATGTCCCTGTAACTTAGTGGTTTGGCAAAAGAAACTAATAGAATGTCCTGGGGTTGATTTCTTCAACTAACACCCTTTGAGGCTGTTCTCCAGCATGGCCACAACGGGCTTCTTTTCAGTCAACCAAATCCACTCACCAGGCTTTGGTCAGCCTGGGGCTGTAGTGAAAGATGCTTGGGCAAAATGCTAAGCATTCGAACTGAACCTAAGACCATGTGACTGGGAAGCAAGCAACACCTAGAATACAATTTGTTTCTACGGTAATATTTTCCCAAGGCAAGATATGTTTCCATGGAAGATTAAAAACAAACGACACTGCTTGTGTGGTCGTGACTCTTGTTTACAGCTATCACCCAATGTCAAGACAAGGGCGTACAAATGTATGCACACATGACAGGTTTCTTTCAGTTTCAGCCAACAAAATCTATCCGCTGAAGCCTTTGGCTGGCCCAGGGTTATAGTACAGGAAACTTTCCTATGGTACCACTTGGTGGGACTGAACCCAAAACCATGTGGTTGGGAAGCAGATTTCTTAGCTCCATAGCTTTGTATTTCAGTAAATAATAAATGTGCCTTAAGTCTAATGATGACCAAAAATTAATAATAAATAACATAGTAATCTGATATTTTAAACAAGATTTGATATTAAAATGCTTTTTGTTTTTTGTTTTTTTTTTTCTAGATCCATTTATTGTTCACTTTGAACAGTTAATACCAGAGTCTTCTGTTAAAAAATTAGAAGCTGGTGAAGGTTGGCAGAAAAAGACTATACGGGTAATATTAAGTTAGTTATTTCTTCCATGCAGCACACATCTTACATACAAGTTCTTGTGTCTGTGGTTTCCATAATTTTCCTGGTCCCCTATCGTTAACCCCTTTTTTATTTTTAATTATATGTTGTCACAGTTTGCAGTAATAAACTATGTTGCTTTATGGCCACTTAGCAACTTGACAGGCTAGAGATTGCAACCAAATCTCATTCTGAAAATCATGGAAGGATGAAGTTTCAAACATAACTTCATACAACGTATTGATGGGAATTTTAATTAAAATTACTGTGTAACAGGAAATTTATATCATTGAACCAAGGGCAGTCTCAAACAGGTTCATACCAAAAGGGTTATAGGTTTCTTAAAACTTAAAGGACATATTTTACAATCATGACAATATACACAAGTAAATCAAACTCATTACCCATCATCCATCACTTATTTGTCTGTCTCTCTATGGACATATTTGAATTTGTTTGGGGAATCTTGTTGGGAATGGTAAATGTAAACTTTTGGTGAAAAATAATTTATGTAATATTAATGTTGTAAATATTTCTGTGTCTCCTTGTGGAATTTTGTATTATTGTTTCTTAACTATTTCAGACTAACATAGGGAAGTGTTTACATGTTTGGAATTGTGATAATTTAAAGGCTAACATCCCAAAACCTTCCAAAGTATCATTTGAAGATCTGCATGTAAGTGTTATCACACATTAATTCTTTTTTTAAAAACAATGCAGTTTTGGTTTGTTTATTGTTGTTTTTTGAGCATAAACATATATTTGAAGTCTAAATTAATTCTGGTTCATCATCATTATTGTTTTAATGTCCATTTTCCATGCTCATGTGAATCAAATGGAATTCATTGAGGAAGGATTTTTATAGTCGGATTCCTTTACTGTTTCCGACCCTCAATTGTTCTGTTTCCAAGCAAACTAATATTTCCTCAGAACTGGGCATGTTTTCATGGAACACTGGAAACCAATAATGCCTCTTTTACGATACTTCATGATGCTGAGATGAGGAGGCACATGCATATAGGCACAGGCCTGGCTGTGTGATAAGAAGCTTGCTTCCCAACCACATGGTTCTGGGTTCAGTCCTATTGCCTGGCAATTTGGGCAAGTGTCTTCAACTATAGACCTGGGCTGGCCAAAGCCTTGTGAGTGGGTTCGGTAAACGGAAACTGAAAGAAGCCAGTCGTGTGTGTAATATGTGCTTTTGTATCTCTTTGTCTTGGCATCGCATGATAGATGTGACAGGATATCGTTGTTATACAAGCAGTGACATTCATATCCAACATTTTGTGCAAACGTGTTTTTGTGATTGGAGAATACTACCTTGGTTGAAAACTAGTGAAGGTTGATGGCTGGAAGAGCATCTGGCTGTGGAAAATCTGCCTTAAATAATCTTCATCTGACTTGAGCAAGTATGAAAAAGTGAGCGTTAAATGATGAGAAGCATAAACCTAATACATTCTTTTGTTTGTTTTTTAACCTTGTCTTTGTGTTTTTTTTTTTAAATTCTTGCACCTTGTGTGTGTGTGTGTGTGTGTGTGTATGTGTGTGTGTATGTGCACATGTACACACACTGCCTCAAATGAATATCCATCAAACTTATAAAGCAAAATAAAACTAACAGAAACGTGTATGAAATAATTATTTACTTTCCCTGGAAACAGAGCATTGGTCGCACTTAGACACCTAATTGTCTGGCTGTTTCATCATCGCTGCTTTAACATTTACTTCACCATGCTTGCATGGGTCAGGCACGAGTCATTTGGAACAGACTTTGTTCAGCTGGAAGCTCTTTCTGTTGCGAAACCTATCTGGTTTCCAACAAGTCAGGCAATAATCTTCCAGTCTATTGGACAGCAGACAGCCAGACTTTTTTTTATATTTACCAAGAACAGGAAATAGAGGACTCTATGAATGGTCGCTTTAGTTACAAAAATCGGCAAGAATCCCAGACGTGCTTTCATGTTAGAATACATGCAAACATCACCAAAAAGTCATTGTTTAGAAACCAACCAAAGTGAGAGAATTTCAAACGCCTTGTCATTTAACCTCCATTTTAAATAGTGGCGTCGTTTGGACGGTTCTACAGGAACTGGCAACTCAGAAGATTGCACCAAACTCTGCTCTCTGCTTTGACTTGGTACACACAGACACATACACACATGTGCGACAGGGTTCTTTCTCAAGATATAATCTCTACATAGTGAACATATATCATTTCAGATAAAGAAGCGCATTCCTATTGAGAATCTAATGTCTTTGGTCACTGATGATGAAAAAGGTAATTTTTAAGTCTTCATAGTTCAATATATTGCATACATATGTAGATATGTAGATATATTTACAGTATCTTGATGTAAAGGTAAAGACAATAATTATTGTTGAGGCAAAGGTCAGTGATTTAGTCCTTATGGTCCTAAGTATTCCATCTGACCATTACATCTCTTTATACATTTAGGACTGCATTATCAGATGTTTGCCTTTTTTGTTTTAAATATAGAAGAGTGTGATGATTTGAGGGACATTTGGCTGTTTTCTCTCTCATTGTAACTCTGTGTTTTTTTTCCTTTATTTCTCAGCCCACCCACCTAACAAACTTCAGTACTTAGAAGAATTTTGTCAAACTGTATAGAGCATGCTTCCTTAACCTTTTAGCAGCCATATCCAACCTCTCACACTTACTTCACAATGTCGTTCAAAAATTATATGACCACGACAATGCCAGCCCCCCTGTGGCCCCTGTGCTGGTGGCATGCAAAAAATCACCCACTACACTCTGAGTGGTTGGCATTAGGAAGGGCATCCAGCTGTAGAAACACTGCCAGATCAGACTGGAGCCTGGTGCATCCTCCTGGTTTCCTAGACCCCAGCTGAACCATCCAACCCATGCCAGCATGGAAAACAGACTTCAACGATGATGATCATCATCATCATCAAAATCTCAAAGCTACAACATAATACATGATTAATTCAAAACAACGTAGATAAATAATCATTTCACATGATTATAGTAATCTGCAGGTTGAAGGTTTATCAATAAACGTCCAACAAAAATTACACTCAATATTGCAAGTGTTAGATTCCTTTACTTGGTGAAATTCCATATCTAAAGTTTATCTATTTTTTTGTATTCTTGTAAAGCTTCTTTTTTATTTTTATCAGCTAACTCAAAATCTCCACAAATTGTTCTTTTTTCTTTTTCTTTCCCTCCAAGGGGTTTATTCTGCAAGTCAAGTTGAATTGTTTCTCAGAATGTATTCTTATCAAGTAAGTTTTTATTGTTGCCTTAGTTGTTATATTCATTTAAATTAATTAAGCTGATTAAGTTGATACATTACAGTAAACTGTGTGTGTGTGTGTGCATGCATAAAGATATACAAATAGATAGATGGATAGATACAAGCATGGCTGTGTAGTTAAGAAATTTGCTGTGCAACTCTCTAATTCCAAGTTTAGTCCCAATGCTTGACCCCTTTGGCTAGCATTTTCTTTTATAGTCTCAGGAGAACCAATACCTTGAGACAGAATTTGGTGGGTGGAAACTGTACAAAGCCTGTTGTATGTGTTTACATTCTATGCGTCAGACAACGGTGTTTGTTGACATTTCCATACCAATAAATCATTTTCTAACTTCTTTTTTAAAAACAAATGGAATGAAGATACCCTCTTGGTTTTGGCTGTTATTTCTAGCAGTTTGAATGAAAACCTGCTAGTGCTCTCATTAACACAGTTTGCTGTTCTATGTAGTGGCATCACTATGTCCTTAATTGGTACGTTTTAATGGTTTGCATTCTAGACCAATCCTGTAAGACTACATTATCCAATGTGTGTCCTTTATTTTTTTAATTATAATAGAGGTATGATTTAATGGATGTTTTTTGTTGTCTTTTTGGCAGACTGACCTCATAAAATTTCCCTTCCCTGGCTTTTTGTAATTTGTTCTTCGTTATATTTTCAGAACATTAACTTGTTTTTTAATTTCTTTTTTATAGGATATTTATTACTCAGAGAAAACTTATAAAAACCAAAAACCTATTGAAATGGCATACTGTCTTCATGTTTTAAACCATACTTTGAAGTAAGTATTTGATACAAAATATTTCATTATATACATCAGTGGCTAGAAATTAATATATATTCTTTTACGGGTTTCAGTCATTTGACTGTGGCCAGGCTGGAGCACTGCCTTTATTCGAACACTTCCACATCCACACATCTAATTAGGTCACCTACATAACAAAAGCCATCGATTACTTTGAGGGAGCCTTCTAAGCATTTGAGTGGATTAGTTTTATGTAATTTTTTCGTGTTTGCTACCCCTGTGTGAAGGCGCATGGCTCAGTGGTTAGAGCGTCAAACTTACGACCGTGAGGTTGGGAGTTTGCATCCTGGACCGGGCTGTGTGTTGTGTTCTTGAGCAAGACACTTTATTTCACGTTGCTCTAGTTCACTCAGCTGAAGAAATGAGTAGTGGCATCACTGGTGCCAAGCTGTATCAGCCCCTTTTGCTTTTTGCTTGGATAACACTGGGGGTGTGGAGTGGGGAGGCTGGTATGCATGGGCGACTACTGGGATTCCATAAACAACCTCACCCAGACTTGTGCCTCGGATGTGCAATCCCATGGTCAGTCATGACCAAAGGGGGTCTCCGACTATCCCTATGCATGTGAAGTTTGCTATCAAAAGTACACCAAGTCTTGTATTATGTCAAAATAATTCATCCTTGTTGTTATCATCATCATCATCGTTATCATTAATTTCATTTCCTGATAGGAGTCGACTAAAAGTAACAGCTAATAATTTAAAACAAAAAGCTGCTGCATGTCGAGATGGAACAGAGGAATACCCTGACCAAGGAATAACACGGCCCAAAGTATTGATTATTGTCCCGTTTCGTGAGACAGCTCGCCGAATTATATCAAACTTCATCAAAATCTTAACAAGTGACAAAGTAAGTTCCTTTTATTTTTCTTTTGGTCTGCATTTGGGATCATAACTTGTTTTTGTCTTTTTTAAAGCAGTAAAAATCAATTTCATTGTCACATCATCATCGTCCTTTAATGCCTGTTTTCCATGCTGGAATGGGTTGGGCGGTTCGACTGGGGTCTGGGAAGCTAGGAGGCTGCACCAGGCCCCGATCTGATCTGGCAGTGTTTCTACAGCTGGATGCCCTTCATCATTAACATTTTCATAAGACTAATGGGCCCTCCTGAACTTCTTTGATGTTTCCACATCTCAGATCTCAGAACAACTGTTGCAAGGGGCTTCCTTTGCATGGTCGATGCCAGTGCCACCTGATTGGTTCTGTGATGGTGGCACATAAAAGGCACCATTTGTGCATAATCGTTGCCTATGGCTCATCCTGAATCCCCACTCACCCCCAAATCTTCTGAATCCTCCTCGTTTAATGTCCACTTTTCCCTCTTTGCATTGATCAGGAAGATTTTTTACAGCCAGATGCTCTTCCTGTTTCCAAGCAGGGCAAAGTTTCCCCAGACTTGGACTTGTTTTCACATGTGGGATGGTGATGCTTGTTTACACCCATCATTTAATCATACACACACACACACATTGCAGGCTTTCAGTTTCCATATACCAAATCTACTCAAAAGGCTTTGGTCCATAAGACTGAACCTGGGACCTCATGGCTGGAAAGCAAGGTTCTCAACCACACAGCCACAAAGGCAAAAACGAAAATACAAAAGCTGTTGATTAAAGTTTATTTTTCTTCTCCTTTTCAGTCTCAGACAGACAATAAAAAGAGATTTTTTGCCGAATATTCTTCACAAGATGTTAATAACTTTTCTAATAAACCAGGTTCGTCTTCCATTATCCTTTTACCATTTTTGTTTTCTGCTGCTTTGAGATAAAGCTTTCCTTATTGTTCAGTATCTCTTAAGATTCTCTTTATAAAGGAAGTGTTGTTTAACCCCCAGTTCAGCCTCAGCTAAGCAGAGCTGTCATCAAAGACATTCCATTTGTGACCATCTTGTCGAGAATGTCTATACTATTCAATGTGTCATTCCTTTATTATTATGATGTCAGCATGTACAGTTTTTTGTTTTGTTTTTTTTTAATAGACTATTATCTCTTTTCTCTCTTACTTGTCTCAGCCATTGAACTGTGGCCATGCTGGGGCACCGTCTTGAACGGTTTAGTTTGACAAATAGACCCCCACTATTTATTTTTGCTAAACAATTGACATGGATGCAAACAAACTAACACTGGCTGGTGAGCGGTGTGAGGACACAAACACATAGTCCATCTGCCAAATTCACTCACAAGAGAATCTTAACAGCCTGGCACTTAAGTGATCCATGGTGCTGTGCAACTGGATCGAACCCTAAAACCTCATGATTGCAAAGCAAGTTTTTTTAAACCAAATGGCTACACCTTTGCCTTAGATAATATATTTGTGGTTTTGTTTTTCCAGAAGATTATGCGGCAACATTTGCAGGAAACATTGATGATCATTTCAAAATTGGTTTAGGCATATCTCAAAAGAAACTGCAGATTTACACCAAATTCTACTCCTCTGATATTATTATTGGTTCTCCTCTTGGTCTGCGCAGTGTCATCGGTGAAACGTATGTATTTTGTTCATTTTTATTCAGGGTTTCTTTCAGAAATTGTTATGCCATAAAGATTTGCTGAATATCAACCCTTTAGCATTTAAACTAAACCATGTCGGGTTCAAATATCCTGATACCTTTTCCTAATAAAATATGCCTCATTCTTCAATTGTGATTCTGTCCTTCAGAAGTTTCTTTTAAATCTAGAACTGTGATGTTCTAATTTGTAAGAAACGAAAACCAAAAAATACTGTTTAGAATAAGATTTTTGTTTTTATTATTTGTGATTTTTATTTTTTTACTCTTTGTAGCCAATCAAAGAAAGAATTTGATTTTCTATCATCTATTGAAATATTAATCCTTGACCAAACTGATATATTCCTGATGCAAAACTGGGAACATATATTGGTAAGATACTTTTTTTTATATTGAAACTCTAGCATCCAGTCCAGTCTGTAAAGTGGTCAGCATTAGGAAGGTCATCTAGCCGTAGAAACCTTGCCAAAGAATGCTCTGGAGACCTCTGCATGGTCAGATCCTTCCAACCCATGCTTATTTGGAATACAGGCATATACTGATGGCATTACTGGTCTATTGCCCAGACATTGACAGCGGTGACTGTTCATCACAAGCCAATATTGATTGTTCTGGTCAGGAACAAAACTCCTTGGACAGTAATGGCAGTTGGCATCATCCCCCACCGCCAGACTATCTCTCTGGGCCTCCATATCATGTGGTGTACAAGAGTGTAACAAGCCTGGTCAACAATAAGGCTACTCTTACTACAGCCACCACCCATAACTAAAACCAGTAAAATTATGTAAATATATATTTATTTTATTTATATTTGACAGTATATCATGGATCATTTACATCTGCAACCAAGAGATTCCCATGGCTGTGATTTTTCCAGAGTTAGAGCATGGGCTCTCAACAGTTGGTAGGTTTCCTTATTTCATTCTTTATTGTTTTTGCTTGTTTTTAAAAATACTTCAAAGAATCCAAAATGTATTATCAAATGTAAATAAAGAACCTGTTGCCTTGTGAGAGAAGTCAGAATTTTGCATTGTAGAATATCTTTTTGTTGATTAAAATAGATTTTGCAACAAGCAAAGCAGCTCTGGTCAGGAAATCTCGATAACAGATAAAAGTAGTAACTATATATTTATTGCCACTTCAGCATGGCCATTCTGTAGGAACTCACGTTACTACTATTTTAACCCCAGGAGGACGCCTCCTCCAGCTGGTTACTTGATGCAGTCTGCACTCGATAAAGCACTAAGCTCACTCTGCTGAGTAGTTGGTGCCAGGAAGGGCACCCAGCTATAAAAATTCCTGCCAAAACAGTTACAGAAGTCTGGTGCTGGCTTCTGCCTGGCCAGTTCTTGTCAAACTGTCCCACCCATGCCAGCATGGAAGGAGGACATTATATAATGATGATGATGATGATACATATCTCGGTTCCTACAGAACAGCCATTTTGTAGTGCAGTCAAGCAAAGGAATATTTCTCCATGGCCAGACATGGTTTTTCATTAAAGACTGGAAACTAACGACACCACTTTTATGATGGTAACACTCGTTTACAACCATCACTGGATGTCAAAGGAGTTACACACACGCACGCACGCACACGCACACACACACACACACATTTAGCATTTAGCATGCCTTCCATGAATAGGCGACCATACATCTGTGGTATTCATCTCAAGAAAGCATTTTGCATAGCTGGATAGTGCGAAAAGGAACAGTGAATATCATTAACAGATGAAAATTGTCCAGCAGCAGCCATGGGTTTGCTAAATCCAAATATCATCAACAGACTTTGATTTTTCTTTTCTTTTCTTTTTTTTTTCCCCCCCCCAGGAACAAATATTACCGACAGACTTTGATTTTGAGCAGTCTCATTTCTCCGCCAATCAATGTACTCTTTAATAAATACTCTCTCAGTATCCTTTTCAATGAATATATTATTAGGGAAACATTGTCAACAAACATAATTTGTTTTTATTTTTTAGAAATGTCTTTTCTGCTTTTCAATATATTTTATATGCTATGAATCTGCAAATTTGAACATTTCATTTTTGAAGTTTTGAAGCAAGTATTTCACTGCTCGATCGTTATCTTAATATAAGCATCATTAAGACTAATAACAGTTTGTTTTCTGGGTTTTTTTTTTTTTTTCTATCTCAAATTAGTGCATATAAAGTCTGAGAGCGTGTGTGTGTGTGTGTGTAAAATCCATGTTGGACATCTTCATCTAGGTTTTCTGTGACATGAAGAATTTCGTATGAAACACAAGATTAATAGGAAAGTTCTTTTATTGAATTTATCATCATTGCCGCCATATGTCCAGCTTCCATGTTGGCATAGATTGGATGGAGGGACAGGGTTCAACATAACAGAGGACTGCATTGTATGCTAGTATCTATTTTGGTCAAGCTTTTATGACTGGATGCCCTCCCCAACACCAACCACTTTCCAATGTGTACCTGGTGCATTTTTCTTGGCACCATCACTAGTGATGATTGCTTTATAACTTGCAAGGCTAAAGGCCTTAAAGTGGCCCCTATAACTGAAGGAGAACAGAGGCAAGAGTGAGGGATAATCTTAAGCATTGTTTTCAAAATTAGTTGAAATAAAATCAACAGAAACAAAAGATCCAAGACATTGATTTATAAATACTTTTTCAATGTATTTGTCCTTTTATGAGCCAGATTTGTTTGCTATTTCTAGCAATTCATGTGAATCCATGTCAGCTCAGAGATGGAAATATTAGGGTGACTTTTGTGTTTCGCTTTACTTCTTTTTCCTTTCTCTCTCTCTCTCCCCCTTCCTCCTTCCTTCCCTGGTTCCCTCCCTCTCTCTCTCTCCCTCTCTCTCTCTCCCTCTCTCTCTCTCTCTCTCTCTGTTTATCAATCCTGTAGTATTTTCTGTAACTTAATCAACCCAGACTATGCTGGTAAATTAATGTTATGTCCCAGTACGACTGATGGATCCATTTGCCAAGTAGCTCTTCAGATTCCAATGGTAAGTTTGTTGCTTTTTATATATTTCCATTGTCATTGTTTAACATCAAGTCTGCCTTGATTAAGTAGACTTATGTTGTGGCTGTAGTCATCTGTCCTTTATTTATTTAGGTTCTCATCAAAAGCAGCAGCACCTAACAAAATTGTCATGGAATCCTTATACAATGACATTTGTAATGGTGGTGATGAAATACATGAGAGACAGGTTTTTACCAATTTCACTGCAAGGCATTCATCAGCCTGATACTGAGCCAATAATGGAGTCACAGTGTTGACTCTTGCAGCTTATTTTGCATTTAAGTAACAATATTCAGTTTATGGATATGAGTCAATGGCTAAATGTGTATGTGGACTCTAGACATGCTAGAGAGAGGAGCCAAATATCCCTCAGATCATGCCCTGTCATCTTGAGAAAAAAATGGAAGGATTATTAGATAATGTAGTCTTAGATATTCTATTACAGGTGGAATTCCTTTCAGCGTAGCTCTGTTCAATCAGTAAGGCCCACCTGGAGCTAAATAGCATCTGTAAAGTATTTATTTAAATATGTATTTTCAATTATCAGGCAATGTTTAGTAATTAAAGATTAATTTTTCATTTCATTTACAGCCATTTTAACTCAATTTTTTTTTTTTTTTTTTTTTTTTCAGATATTCCATCGTATTGAGTGTTCAAGCTACAGTCAGTCGGTTGATGTTCGGTTTAATACATTCATAAAAAAGGTGAGTTGTCATTGTTGCTTCTAGGTATACTTTTTGCATGCTGTTGTGTTGAACAAGCCCTTTCTGTCAATATCTGCCACTGAAGAGGCAAAATTATACAGAAACACTGTGTCAGATAGTTGGCCATCTTGGAGCTCAGTTTAATCTGTTTTTGCACAAAGTCTATAGAATGCCTTTCGTATTCTATTACAAATAAATGTAGATATATTTATCTTGAACCTTGCTGTTTCATTTTCTTACATTGTGTATGTTTTATGAGGCTCAGTATGGAGTCACAGTAATAGTAAATGTTTGGTTGTTCTTAAGTGCTTTGAGATATTATTTAACAATAGCATCTATGTGTGCATGGGTAGAGATAGGCATTCCTGTTATTATTATTTACTTTAAAAGAATGAATTCAACTTAAATGTTTACATTTATTCATTTTCTGTTGAAGATTTTACCAAAGTATCGAGGCGCCTCTAACATGAACAGTACCATGATCTTCATTCCATCTTATTTTGACTTTGTCAGAATCAGAAATTATTTCATCAAAAATGAAATTGATTTTCTCCAGATTAGTGAGTAAGTAAACATAAAGGAATTTAACTCTTTCTCTCTCTCTCTCTCTCTCATTTCTTCCCTATGTAAGCAACATACAATGTTTGGCAGTCACACTAAGTAAGTGTGCACCTATTGGCGCCTGTCAGATGAAGTACGACTCTAATATTATGGAACGTTTTGTATGCAATGGTGTTAAAAGCAGCACCACCAAAACCATTGTAATCGGTCATTAAAGACATGCTATACTCTTTCTTTGTTTTCTTGTTTGGATTACACACACACACACACACACACACACACACACACGTCTTTTTAAGCATCATCATCATCAAGCAAGTTACTGCATAAAAAGTTTTGACTCTTAGATTGGAACAATGAGTTTGAATTGTCTCAGTAATGTATTATAATTTATTCTCTTCCAGATATTCCAAGCGTAAAGATATTGCTGGTACAAGGAGCCGGTTCTTTCTTGGAAAAACAAATTTTTTGCTCTACACAGAAAGACACCATTTCTATTTTAGGTATTTTCATTCTCTTTCCATTTAATATCCTTTTTAAACTTTGTTAGTATTGTAAGCTTTATTGGGTGTCATGTCTTTAACTTCATATCATCTTTAACTGGGTCTCATGGATACCAAACTTGATGCCATGGATGAAGTTTGGTACCCATCAGGTATTGGTTGCCACCACCCTTCTTTGTTCTTCCTGTTGCAATGGAGAAGTTGCATGGGGTCCCCAGAAGCCAAGCCCATAACCTAATTCTCCAAGCTGAATCTATTGATTTAGAGAAGAAATACCAAACATAGAATTGAGAGACTCCAAAGTAAACTTAGCAAAGACAGAATTTTTAGCAGAAAAGAAAATGGGACTCAACTGGGATACGATTGTGTTCAATGTGCAACAAAAAAAAAAAAAAAAAAAAAAAAAAAAAAAAAAAAAAAAAACATTGATAGAAATTAATTTTTTTAGAAGCCCTTTTGGTATACATTGGTGTTGGGTCATTTGTTTGTGTTTTCCCCCCACCCTTAGTGTCTTAGTGTGTGTATGGCTGGTGAAGATACATGCAAGAAGTCTTTGAGGCTCTTGTATTACACACATTATTTTCTTTCTTTCTTTTTTTTTTTTTATTTTTCAGAACAAGAATAACAGGCATTC
>JAOPJW010000929.1:5286058-5297973 GCA_027122535.1 Octopus maya | reverse complement strand
ATCTCAATTTAATATTGTGTACACACACACACACACACACACACACACATATATATATATATTGTGTGTGTGTTTATGAAAAAAAAATGATGGACGCTAGGGAAACAACATGAAATTAAAATCGACATCGGTTTATGAAAAACTAAAAGTACACACACCATTATATAGTATGATGCTATGAAACTTTGAGAGATAAGATTTCTTCATGGACTTCAAGTGTTAAAAACATATATATATATAGGAGCGAAGCAAACATCGAAAACGACATTTCTGTGTGTGTGTGTTTCTGAGAGAGAGAGAGACTTGTGGTTTGTAGACAAGCAGTGAAAAGACCTTAATTCATGAAAAAAATCAGGGAAGTAACCAAAAGACCTAGTATGAAAAACCGATGGCAAACCTGAGGTAGAAATAGCGAGTGTAGCCAGCCTCATAGGTTGTATAGCATGGGATAGGCTAAAGACCAAAAAAAAAAAAAAGACATCTTGTCTCTGATTTCCTTGCAGCTATCCACAGTAATTTTTGCTCTTATCATTATTGTTGGTATACATGTAAGAGTACGTTGCTTTCAAAGGTGTTCGTAACAGCACGAACACAATGTTGTCAAGCTCTGAATCTTCTGATAGTGCTCCGGGGATAACTGGAACCAGAAAAAGCAAATTATAATTGTCCATTTTGGAAATCACCATGGAGTTGACAAGGACTTTGAGCTGATCAAGGTAAAATAATTCCCTGAAATTTCTGGTAGTACAAAGAGCAAAATAGGAGCGACTGACCTTTCGTTTGTCATGTTAGGTGAATGTTATATATTTACAATATGGCACCAAATTGGTAGATATGTCAATGATTCGAGTAATGAATTTGTCATGTTAGTCAAAAACTATAATTTCTGAATTCGTAGCAGTTTGTTTTAAACGATGGACGTTCATTCATTTCCGTTGTTTCTAGTTACTGTTTACTGCATATCTCTATATTTTATATAAATGTTGGTTGATAATCACTAGTCATGTTTTGCATCGTACAGAGAGAGAGAGAGAGAGAGAGAGAGAGAGACAGAGAGAGACAGAGAGACAGACAGACAGACAGACAGACAGAGAGACAGAGACAGAGGTAGACAGAGACAGAGACAGACAAAGAAGGAGAGAGCATTGTTTAAAGTGATCGTTCTAAATATCAGTGTTCTAAGCTGAGACTTCAGAAATCTATTTCTGTAAATAACATTTAATGAATTGAATTTCTAATTTGATGTTCACTTCTTGCTGAATAATTCTGATGGCAGAAAATTGACAAGCCAAATACTTTCAGCGTAATTTGTGAGCATTTAATTAAGAGAGAGCGGGGAAGAGAGAACGTGAGAGAGACGTACTACAGGAGTACTTGACGAAGAAAATATAAACGGTCTACCGCAGCTGAAACAATCACCTTAGGGTCAAGTTCATTGATTACATGAAACGATTAAGCTTCAACCCATTATATAATATCACAAAAGTTTGAAGATTAAGTCTTTTCTTCGTATCAAACATGAGATAATTAACAACACGTCTTTTATTCATTTGAATACTAAACGATTTGAATCGAACTCGTTCTAAATGTGGAGTATGGGGTTAGTTTGGCAACGATGTATGCAATTAGGCGGTGGTGATTTGATAAATACTAACGCGTGAATTAGAAATGCGGAAATTCTGTTAACAAGTAGGTTGGATGACTGTTTTGCATGAGAGAAAGAATTTGAAGATGTGAATTGTATATGGAGATTTTATTCAAGGATATATGTGATTGTGTGTGTGTGTGTGTCTGTGTGTGTGTGTGTGTGTGTGTGTGTGTGCGCGCGTGCGTGTGCATGCTTAGATTGAGAAGCAATAAATAGTATGTGGAAACGGTTGTATTAACTGGTTTTGTGTGAAGTGGGATTCGAATTGGCGAATACTTGAAATTGATAATATCAATTTAACATGCATGCTTCTCATATTGACTTCGATATGATGTGATTGATTTCCCTGTGGTATGCAACAATGGTTTCTAAATAAGGATTCAAATGCACATAATATAAGCAGAACGGTGATAAATTTCCACTTGAATCCCTTTGCATGGCATCCGAAAGTAACATGATGTATCAGAGCTTGTTGCCAACCGTCTGATGGATTGTACTAGTAATTCACGTGTTCAAATTTCTTATGCATTGTGCAGCACTATTTTGGCCGCAAAATTTCGCTATTAACCACAAATGCCAGTCCAAGGCATTTTCACGAGTTTAACCTAAATGGCCATACCTGTTTTCTGACATTTAGTGGGTACTAGTTTCATACACTCTTAGTATTATATCGTTATCCTTTCATAAGTCTCAAGATTTTCTGGAGTCTGAACAAAAATTGTGAATATGTACGATATATGATGCACTCCTAACACCCAGAACAAAGAAAGGGTCAAGGAACCCACTAACAGAATAATGTAATGAGTAAGCAGTTCAACACACGCACACGCTTATTTATCATGAAGACAAGATTTCTTATGTATTCAAACGATTTATTTATTCTATCGACTATATTGAGAATAACTCCAACTCTACACGATTTTACTTTCCATGAAGTCAAACAAAATATTTCCAGGTAATCATTGAACTCGATCCTAAGGTTTTAGATCCGTCTTCAATGGTCGGTTAAATTATATTTTGAAGTAAAATAATTCGTATGTATTTTTTGCTTTCAATCTTTCTCTTATATGAGTAAATACTCTCCTACATCTTTTCCACATTTCATTACTTCATATGTGAACAGTTAATCTAATGAGGTATCTTTTATGTCAAGTTAACAAAACGAAGATTTAAATGTTGTGTTTTTTCCCCATGTTACGCTAAGGAGAATTATAAACTTTTCAATATGTAAACTTTATCAGAATAATGCAGACTTTTATTTAATATGGGTTTCTTTTGTATAACATAATAAAGAAAGTTATGTATTATTCCTAAGGGAAAGATACTTCCTACGCTATTTTTCTTTATATATGATACTCTACAGAGTTCACTATGATAAAATGTTTTTGCATGACAAAAGATTTTATAGGTATCATAAAAACAAATTATTTCAGCTTCTGAGAATATGTTCTTTGCCTTAACACTTCTTTATTCTTCAAATCCGATTTCTTTTTTCAATAGATTTTATGCAAATATATCAAAAGAAATTCTTGCTATTATATCATATCTATCCTCAATGTAGATTTATTTCACTGGTTATTCTACCCATAAAATACTGTTCGTGTGGTTTAAGGATTCGAATGCACCATAAACACTTATAATCTAGGTTTCGGTATTGATTTTCAATGTAAAGTAATCATAGTTGAATATATTGCTTGTCATTTAATCTCAAGTTTTTCTCAAATTTTCATTAAAAAAAAAATCGTAAAATGAAAAATTGCTTCAATCCTGTATAGCAATTGCTTAGCTACCATATTAGAAAATTAACGATTATCAGTGTGCTTTTTATATCATATATCTGCAAAATATAATGATTTCATATTTCTATTTTCTTCCATTTCGAAAATAATTTAATAATAAAACTAAAATTGATGAAAAGTAAATGACATATCTAAATGAAGCACTGGTTACAGGGATTTAAGTAATATTGATATTGGTGAATGTTCATAAGACCAATATTGTACGTATATATCAAATTCGACTTATATTTATATGATATTTAACAGAGAAACTACTCGTACAAAAAAAAAATGTCAATATTGTAATTGTCTACCGTTGCATATCACGATGTATTACTAAACTGATTTTCATTTCTCAATCAATTCTGAAATCTCATGAGAGACAGGATTAAATATATTGTCTTACGTTAATATGAACATGATGACATTTATCATATCTAATTTCTAAGCAAACAGAACATAGCTCATATATTTCCATGTTACACGGAATCGTAGAAAGATATATACTCACATATAGAATATATATTTATTATATTACAGCCCCATTAAAAATCAAATGATTCATTTACAACTTACCAAAAATTGAACACCATACCTCTTATAAGAATAATTGTTTTCTGAAAAATAAATATTATCTTTACAGATGTCACATTTTCTTATTAATATCTAGACAAGGTTTCCATAAGCTTCATCATAACAGAATGTCTATATTGCTTCAGTCTGTCTGACATAGAAATAGAAATGTTTCATTTCCTAGAAACATTTATCTCTTTATAAATAAATCATTATTGTTTGAATCCAGTTATATATTGTACATTTCTAAGAATAAGACAGCTAATATTGTGTGGGAATCAGACCTGTCTTATCAAAGTGTACATTATATTTAGATATTTTCCTCTCAAAAAGATGGGGCCACTAACAAGTAAGCATGTTATTAACTACCACTAATCTCAGATAATTGTATATTTAATCGCGTATCTACTTCCGTACATTTCCATGCATCTCAATCGATAACTAAAAGCTTAAAGATGATCTCCTCATATATAGACTGATGCAAAGTCGAAACCAAGTAAAATGCGCACACACACACACAAGCGTACACAACTCATGTATATGTATATATACAGAGCGTAAGACAGAGAGGTTAAAATACGCATATATTCGTGTACATTTAATTAAATAATACGAGTATGTGCACAAAATAAAACAACATTAGTATACACACACACACACACACACACACATACACACACACACATACACACACACACACATACACACAGACACACACATACACACACACACGCTCATATGTATATATGCATAGTGATAGAACAAATAGAATTATATTCAAATTAAGATAAGTTATAAGTTTTTGTTACGCACATCGTAAAGAATTACACATAATTAATAGGGCGCGTTAGTTATTAGGGAATATCATTCAATTGAAATTATTAATGAATCTTCATTAAAATTGCCATAATTTCCTGTATAAACACTGCATAATTAGTGTTCGCATTTCTAATAATCGAATTAGTAATGGCCAACGTTATATATTAGTGAAACTGTAATATTTCAGCAGACAATGCATTATTTTCTATGTCTAAACTAATTTAATAGTTTAATTAATGAATCCATGTCGAAAGATATTTACTGCCAATTTTCTATTCAATCATTAGTGATACAAAAAAATGTAAAGTTAAGACAACCGCTGTAGAGTTTGCTTTCATCATACGTGCTGATGCGCAATATGTTAACCGATATCAGCTGAGTTCAACTTTGTCTCTTATTCTTCCTGGGTGGGTAAAATAACACACCAGTCATATACTAGGGGGGATGCAATCGACTTACACGCTCCCATTAATATTGCTGGATTTGTGCCAAAGTTAGAATTATTTATGCGAATGTCTACAACTCCTCCATAACAACTCTGTACTAACCCACTTCAACACATGACATGGATATTTTGAAGTTAGTAAAATGGTGCGGTAAAACGTATGGCAATTTCAGTTCATAGAAAATGCTGTCCTGTTCACTGCAGGCATCTTTCTTCCGTTGTATACTGTAATTTTAATTATACACTGCACTGTTTGGTTAACCAACTAGAGCACATGCAATTTACAGATAGCATACTCTCTTTACTTCCGATTCAAGTAAGAATTTATCAATTGAATATTAAGACAGCAGTAACGCAGGCACCAGTATGAAACAACATTTTGTGAGAAACTTTCATATTTTATGGTCAAACTGAAACGGTATATACTAAAGGCCCACCTTACTCTTTCTATCAAATTGATCGCAAGGCGTGGGAAGGGATTAAAACTATGTCATATCATATCCTTTTATTACTCTAATTACATCTGCCAAAGCTGAATTCTTAGAGAATTACGAACTTGATTCATTGAAAACAGTTTTGCGATGAAGTCTTAAGGAGATGAATGAGAGGAAATAATTTCTACAAAGAAACGTGCGCCAAATTGAGTTACATGAAAGTCTTCTGGTATTTCATTATATGTCACCGAATGTTTAATCTTGATTGCTGTAAGACAACGTAGATGACGCCACTCCTGCTGCTGATGCTGCTGCTGTTACTTTTATAGCTAATGCTAAGGAGTTTAATCGCCATGCTGTATGTCCATCCCAGACCTAGTGGCCTTATAAATCGATCTCTAACGCTGCTCATCAGCGTTTCTTTATATTAAGCTCTAGATAGATGAAAGATATTTCTCATCACAAGGGTTCGATTCCCGAGCTAGAAGAATTGTTAGAACGCTGGTCAAAATGCTTAGCAGCATTTTATTCGTCTCTACGTTCTGAATTCAAATTCCGCCGTGGTCGACTTTACCTTCCATCACTTCGGGGTCAATAAAGTAAGTACCAGTCGAGCACTGTCATCGATTACATTGAGTCCTTCCCTCACATTTCAGGCCTTGTGTTTATAAGTAGAAAGGATTATTATTATCATTTGGTTACATGCTCTCTTTGTATTTAATTCCTGTCTTTTTCGCCTATTACGCACTTGATCACCTGTTCTTTGTTCACTTTAGTAGTTTTCTGTGCTGCTCTATAAAACATTCTACTGGGCGTTTTCTTTCCATCTGTACACATTTTTCTACGGCTAATAAACCTCTTGCACCCTCGTACCTCCTCAAGTACATCCGGTTCATATCAGATTTCGGATGGTGGGCTCCATACATTGTCAACAACTTTCTAGTTTTTCTGTTCAGTTTCTTTATATCGTTTTTGGTCCAATCTATAATTCCAGCTCCATATCTGGCAAAGGGTACTGCTCTGGAATTCATTGCTTTAATAACATTTTTCTTTAATATTAATTTTATGATTATATTAAAACTCACAGCCTATTTTGTGGGGTATGATGGAAAATATCAGCTGTCCACAGCCAACAGACCAAGGGGAGACTTGTTTACTGGTCATATTTCAAGAACCCTGCGAAAAATTCTTGCAGTACCAAGCAATGCTGATTTTTGTAGGTGTTCTACCTTCACACTTGCGCCATTCTTTTTCAGCCGTTTTGGTAATTGAGTGCTGATACTTCCAAATGCACCAATTACTATTGGGGTCACGTCTAATCTTTTCATAGACCACAACCTTCGTATTTCCCACTTAAAACGACATAGTTGTTTATTTTTTTCTTCTTTCACATCGCTCAATATTTCAGTATCTCTTTTCATATATATTTTTAGAATACCACCATTGCTAGTCCTCTGAAATTAATTGGTTCGTAAGTTTATATGAATAACGGAATGTTTGAAAATGTAATTAAAGAATTGATTCACAATTCCCACATCGCTAAACCCAAAACATGTCAATTGTAAGCAAAATTAGAAGTCTTTCCATAGATGTAATAATTTCGATAGTAATCAATATGCATTAATGAAAATTAAAAGCATTTTGTAATTAGTGTTATTATATTAAATACAAGGAACCTCTTGTTAAAATGATAACAGGATGATGTAAAAATATAAGCTTAATGATGAATATTAGATTACTAAAACAGAGAGTACCACACGTTTTTCATTCTTCTTAGACTTCGTCAATTTTATTTTGCACCCAGATATGCATTTCTAACAGACATGTTTTTACTACTAGACTTGAAATATCTCTAAGTTTCCATTTCAACAGCTAATGTAATTTCACTGCAATAGAAGCAGAAAGATTTCGTAATAAATAATAGAATATTGAATAAGAAGAAAGAACATTTTTATGATTCCCTATACGTGTCTGAAAGAACAGTAATATTTCAGTCGATGTAAGCTAGAAAGTTTTCTAATGGATTTCACAGACATATATATCAATAATAAATATTCGATAGCAGTTTCTTTCTAATTTGTGCTCACATATTAAACAAAGAAAACTTAAACAGAGAATTAAAATAATTTCTATCTCCTTATTCAAAAATTTCCTTTTGCTGGAAGCAATATCAATCTTATAAATTTCAACACAATGTTAAATGCTCGAAAGATAGCAGCAGCGGGGTATACGTTAGTTTCTGAATTAAGAAGTTCATGGACAAATGGTTACGGCGTTAGCCATATGACTATAAAGTTGTGAGATCTGACGTTGATTTATTTGACAATAGTCTAGTTTACTCAGTTTTAATGAGTTTCAACCGCATTGTACTGCACCCATAGTTTCGTTCAGTTTCTTCATGGATGTTTCATTGAGTAATTGAAAGGGAGAGGCAGTTCTGGGTCTACGTCTGTTCTTGGATACACACGCACCTAATCTAAATAGTGAAGACAGGTTACATGGCATGTATTAGCATGTATTACTAAGCCATTTTCGCATGCGGTGATAGCTGGATGGACTTTGTCATCCATCATGTAAAAAAACAAAAATATTTCTTCTTTTACTAAAAGCGTCGAAAATGTATATTGTACGAAACAAATAAGCTGATATTTTTCAAAAGCAGTATCGAGCAGCAGAAATACTGGCGGAAAAAATTGCCATCAAACAATCATGGGACTCGAACCCATATCATTGAAACACCCCGGCTGAGTGCTTTACCATTAAGCTAAACTGCCCACTGACAAATTCATCATCGAATTTAGACGCTAAATACTTTAGATTTATAGAACGACCATGTATGTATTAATGTAGGCAAGGAAATATTTGTTCTTATATTAAAAGCGTGGAAAATGTGTTTTCCACGATACAAATATGATGTTTGTTTATTGTTATGGACACATGGTTGATGATGATGATGATGAGGATGATGATGGTGACGACGACGACGATGATGATGATGGTGGTGGTGATGATGATGATGATGATGATGATGATGATGACGATGATGATAATTTCTTTTATTTACCACCATAGCGAAGGATGAGGGAGACAATAGAGAGACAGACATTAAATGTGCTGACTTACAGAGAATACGATGACAAAAAACGTATATGTGCCGAAAGTAGTCACAGGATACAGAAACTAATCTATGTCCAAAATGTATTTAGACTTGACAAATCGAAACAGATTGATATATCATGCGCAACCATTTTCCTACATATTCAGAGAATTTATAACTAATAACCATGGATGAAAATTTGGCCGATACAGCGATAATATATTGTTTAAAAAATGCTGTAGAATTCCTTCAAATTATATCCCCAAATTTATGTGCAAGTGTTCTGTTTTGTTATAATGTTCATTCTCATTTACTGCAACTGTACCTTGTAATTCATATGCAAGCCTATAATTCATTGTACATTTATGCTGTATTTTCAATTCTTAATAACATTTACAAATCGTTCTTGTACAATATAATCGATACTGGCAAGATATATATGTTTCCTTTTGGAAATATAAACCAGTTTCTTAAACTCCAGTTTTATTTTTATATTGCTCCATGTCGAAGCGATTACAAGAGAAGCTGTGCAAAATGTTCCAGTTAGATTTAATAAGAAGTCATTTTAAAATTCTTACGTCATTACAACCGACAATTTCTTGTATTTGAAGCATCGAAATCGTTCAAGATTATGCGTCATATATTTCCAGATTGGAACACATTACGAACACTACTCTCTCTCTCTCTCTCTCTCTCTCTCTCTCTCTCTCTCTCTCTCTCTCTCTCTCTCTCTCTCTCTCTCCTTCTTTCCATTTCTTTTTTTCTTCATTCCCTTGCCAACGAGCGTTGACTTTTCCATTTTTCCCGAGCGTCAAACTAATACAGCTGCTTGTTTTTTTTCCCTTAACTATCTCTGCCTATTGTTTCCTGTACATTTGAACCATATGTGGGTTTATGTATGTACGTGTGTGTGTGTGTGTGTGCGTCGTGTGCGTATGTACGTGTGTGTATGTGTGTAATGATTTACATAATTGTGTATTTGTTTAATTTGATAATTTAAAAATAAACTTAATATAGCAATTATATATCAATCCTAGAACGGTTGCCAAAGTGATAATGTGAATGAAATGTGCACTTACTGAACAGAGACTACACACAAAAAAATCTCAGTAAGGTTATCGGCCTCTTTTGTTATTTTCATATCATGTTCATCCGTCCGTTGCAGAAGAATAAATGTTAATATTCAACAAAATTAAATATTGATGGTTATTTTCAACGAAATCGCTACTAAAACCAAGAGTACAGAGAAAACCAATCAACACAACCTATTTAACAATATAAACAAGAGATTTGAAAAGCATAAATTTGAGTACCTAAATTGCACTCAATTTCCACACCGTGTAGAAAGGAGTTGTTATCATATAGAATTACTATCACATATTTATTATTCACCAAGCTTTTAACACAAATATTTGAGGAATATTTTTTTTGCATAAGGTAGCTTCATACTAAAACTGGTTTGTTTGACACGTAATGAAAACTGCTTTAGAAGCTGATGTACCACAAAAAGCATAAAGCCAATGTTGTTTTACGTCAAAAGAATCTAGAACCTTCAAGAGAACATGAAATAATTCGTTTTTAACAACGGGATTCGAAGTAGATTAGGCTATAAGTATTCCTTTGTACTATAGGCACAAGGCCTCAAATTTGGGGGGCGGGGGGGTTCTATTACGAAGTTCTTAAAATTTCTAGTTGGTGGTAATCGATTGTGTATAGAACTATTTCATTCTGTTTGGAAATCTTCAGCATGAGTTAACCTGTAAATTATAAATTCGGTATATTACGAATAGAGACATTTCGTTAAATTAAATTAAATAAATATTTAAAATGATATTAATTACTATCTGGAAGAAATAGTGAATTTATGTAAGAAGTGGGCGCATAATATAATGTTTGTGTGCTCATTTTGCTTGGTGTTCAGTGTCCGAGTTAAACCAGATTTTAGGCATTGTGCCATAACAGAAACATTCCTACAGACAATGATGATTTATCGACATCACACGAAATATGGAATCGTTGGCATGATTGAGTGAATGAACCAGTTATATTTAATATTTTACTAAAAGCAAAGAATGTCTGCAGAAATCATACATAATCAATGTTGATGATTGATTTCATTAGAATTAATCTAATGAGATTTCTTCTTTTATTTTTATGCCAAAATTTCATAAATTATTAACTCTTGTTAATATGACACCAATTTATATGTGTAACAAATGCGCTAACATAGCAAATTGTTCGCTACACCGGATATCAGAGATTGGTTTTATTATTTGAATACCAGTGATATTTAGATTATAAATTGATTTTATTATTGATACAAGTTAATATAAAATACTGGTTTGGACTGAACCACTTTTGCAAAATAATATTTCACTACATAATGGCTTAAACCATCATTGTAATGGAATAATTCCCTATATAACGGACTAAACTACTATCGTAATGTAAATAATTGCCCATATAATGGACTGAACCATTATTGTCATGTACGAGTTCACTATATAATGGACTGGGCTATTACTGTCACGTAACAGTACAATAATACACGAGTGGAGGCGCGTGGCCTAGTGGTTAGGCTGTTACACTCACGATCGCTAGATCGTGGGTTCGATTCCCTGATTGGGCGGCACGTTATGTCCTTGAGCAAAACACTTCATTTCACGTTGCTCCCCCTTTCGATCACCGGGGAAAGTTGGCCTGCTCGTCTAACCAGCGAGGTGGCATCATCTGAAGGCTAAACCTATACAAAAACGCATTGTGACCAACGGTGTGTAACAACATGTGATAGCCTGGTCGGTCACATGATCACCTGAATAGTACACTATACAACCTACTAAACCATTACCATAATGCAATAGTTGGCTATATATACGACTAAACAGTTTAGTTGATGTTACAGTCAACTAAATTTATTCAATCGTAATCAATTGATATTCATTTCCATGTTCCACGCCTTATTAATCTGTCTGTATGTATAATTTATATGTATGTATGTGTCTATTTGTGAATGCATGTGTATGTGCCTATTTGCGTCTGTATGTGTATTCGTGTATAGGGGAAATATCACAAATGGAACGAAAGAAATAAAAGACGGGCAGATGGACAACGTGAGAGGTTA
>JAOPJW010000929.1:4870285-4883586 GCA_027122535.1 Octopus maya | reverse complement strand
AGAGAGAGAGAGAGAGAGAGAGATAGAGAGAGAGAGAGAAATCAGTAATGTTGGTACTCCATTTGTAGATTGAATGGAGAAAAGAGATTGAGAGATCAAGAATGATACAGGGACACCTTCTTGGGGTTTAAATGGTGAAGTATATCAGCCAGGTATAGAAACAGTTTTACTTTACATTGTTACATTATCAAAATACTAAGAACTGACGGCTTACAAATCTGCGGCTTAGTTTAGCATCTCTGGCACTGATTCGACAGAATTTGATGGTTGGATACTCCTGTGACAGACATAACAAGCAGCCATCCATAGCTTCACAAGCTTCATTATTCTGAAAACAAGAAATAAATATATGTAAACTCAGAAGAGGAATTGTGAAGAGGAATATGAGAACATGAGGATGATGATGATGATGATGATGATGATGATGCTTATATTGGCATTTAGAGAAGAGCTTTTTAATGGTGGATGTTTGCATATGTTGAAATAAATACAGTTTTAGTGACTTAGTTGCAGTGGTATAACAGTGATGGTGATGGTAGGAGACAGTAGTGGTATAGTAAGAGAACCGATTGGAAATATGACTAAAGTAGGAATACATTTATTGTTTCAGATGGCAGACATCATCCACTGCCTAATCTGACACCTTCATCTGTCCCTTTAGAGTCCTCTACCCTGGGGTAAATGTTTGGACCAAGCAGAGCCTAAGGGCTTGCAGTTGTCCAACACCCAATAGATTCTATAAGCTATGAGACTCAAAGTTCCTTGATCCAAGAGGTGAGTATTGATAATGATTTAAAACTGAATTTATTCAGGGTTGAGCTGTAATAGCTGCATGCCATGCTTGCATGGGTTAGAAGAATTCAATGAGGAAGATTTTCTACAGCTGGATGCTCTTCTTGTCTCAACCCTCACCAGTTTCCTGACAAGGTAATATTTCTTCAAGGCCAGACATGTTTTCATGGAAGACTGGAAACGAATGATACAGTTGGTGTAATATGACATTCATTCACAACTATTTCACTCAAAGTAAAGACAAGGAGACACAAAAACTCATACAAGCAGCTGCCTTTCTCTCTGCTTAAGACCCATTCAATTTAAGGGTCTTGTCTTTTTGAGTTACTTGGTGACATCACGAATGCTGGTGCTACAAAGAAAAAGAACCCAGTACATTTTATAAAGTGGTTGGCATCAGGAAGGGCATCCAACAGTAGAAACCATGGCAAATACAGTTCTCTGGTTCATCAGATCCTGTTGAACCGTCCAACCCATGCAGGCATGGAAGACAAACGTTAAATGATGACAAATATGATGATAATCATCATGTATCTATTTATACACACATACGATGGGCTTCTTTCAGTTTCCAGCAAACCAAATCCACTCAGAAGGCTTTGATTGGCCCAGGGATGACACCTGCACAAGGTGGCACGTTGTGGGGATAAACCCCAAAGTCGTTTGCAAAATGGTTAAGTCAATCTAACCGTCCCGTGTACTTGACTGGTAACTGATTCAATTGACTCAAGAGTGAAAGAAACTGATTCCATGTCAATTGAAAGGGAAGTAACTCGATATTAATCTGAAGATTCTGCTACCCTTTAATTTTAATCAAGCAACAAACTTCATGTCTTATATTGAAAGACGGCTACACATTTCCGATAAAGAAACAGACAAACAAATCGATTGGTTGTTTATTTTATCGAACTTCAGAATAAAAAAAAATAATAAATGGCAATGCTCATTTTGGAGGGGATTAGAGCTCAAAGTTTGAAAGTAAATTAGGAAAAGCAGTCAGGCATTCTGCGATGTTGGTTAATTGATTCTGCTCGTGACAATCGTTAATTAGAGTAATGATACTATCATTTCATTACACACAGTCCGGCGCTACCTGCGAAATGATATATTATGTATTTATTGATCTGTGGGTTAGATACGGTTCTTCCAGGGTGACTCAACGATGGCACTTAACAAGAAAACATATGAAGGGAGGTAACTCTAGAGAGTCTAAAGTGTGAACCTTTTCACCGATGGAAATCTCTCCACGCAGTCATTCATCATGCTAGCAATAACAGCTAAATCTCCCTCATTTTACACACTTACTGTCCTAATCCTAGGGTGTTAAAAACAGAAAGACACATCAGATTGTGTACTCCCAGACAAAATATTTTCACAAAGGTAGAATAGCCAGGGCTTCAATCATCGTCTGCTCGATGAGGACTGACCCGGACTAACGAATATCCTCAGGATATACATGTCCAAACGAAGGACCCAAATACTTCACCCTTCATCTGATTTTTCCTATTTCTTAACCAAACACCAGCGAGTACCAAATCTTACCATTTTCAGTTTTATCCAATATATAAAAAAAAAAAAATCAAAGAGTGCAAAGTAATGCAAACTGGATTCAAAGAAAACTTGTGATGTTTTGCACAAAAAAGTAACTCGTTCAGCTGCATTCATGGCTGTGCAGTTAAGAAGTTTAGATCTATGAGCTTCGAGTTTCAGTTCCATAGCTTGGTGTCATGAGCAAGTGACTTCTGCTAAAGCCCTAAGCAAATAATTAACAGATGGAGAATGACATTGACAGGCAGAAACTATGCAGAAGCCTGCATAGTTGTGTTCTATAAGTAAAAGAGTTGTAATTGATCAAAGAATTTACTTACATTTTCAAAAATATGTACAATGATGGTGACATTGGGATTCTCCTTATCGATAGAATCTACAAAATTATTTGATGCCAAGTTGATTACTTTTCCAAACTTTGGTCTATAGTGAAATAGAAAGAAGAAAAAAATTGTGATTAAATAATTAGAGGTGTATATGAGTATTTATAATACATAAATATATATTTATTTAGGTTTATTCAACGAATTAATACAGTGTATAATATGTGTAGAGTTTCTAGACAAAGTTTGCTTCTTAGGGAGAGGAAAGCTTATCAGGAGGGCCTTAAGCACTTGAAAGACTATTGAAAGCTTGTGGACACCTAAGGTTACAGGTAGTAACCTGTTAACCAAATAAATTCTGCCAGGAATAAGATTGAACCTGAGTCAAATCAATAACAATCCTTTCTATTATAAGCACGAGGCCTGGATTTTGTGGGGAGGGGGACAGTTGATCACACCATCCCCAGTACTCAACTGATACTTAATTTATCAACCCTGAAAGGATGAAAGGCAAAGTCGACCTCAGTGGAATTTGAACTCAGAATGTAGCCAGATCACCGCTTTAAGAAGAAGAAGAATGGTTTCAAATTTTGGTACAGGGCCAGGAATTTTAGGGAAGGAGATAAGTTGATCACATCAACCCTCAACTGGTCAACTGGAACTTACTGACCCCAAGAGGATGAAAAACAAATTGAACAATGTCATAATTTGAAATTAGAAGGTAGAGAGTTGGAAGAAATATTACTAAGAAATTATGTCAGCCATACTAACAATTCAACCAACAATAATAATAATAATAATAATAATAATGAGCTTTAATAACGAGCACAAGTTCTCAAAATCGCAAAATGTTTATCCATAATTTATTTTTATTTCAGCTGTCATTTATTTTACCAAATTCCATATACTCACATGTTATCTAGTTGTTTCCTCATTTCCTCTAACCTTCTTCTGCGATACTCTTTGATAAACTCATCCTCTAACTCTTCCAGTTCTTTCTCAATATCTTGCATGAATCTATTATCCTTTTCTTCCTCTTTCTCATCATCAAGCTAAAGAATAAAATACATACATACTTCATTTAAATGGCTCTGAGAAAGTTATAACGAAGTTGCACAAGCACTTGATTTTGAATGCATTGCTTCTTGGAGTAGAAACAGCTGTAAGCTAATGGAAGTGATTATGTCACTCCTGTTCTTTTGTCATTCATTAATTTATATTATGCTCTGGACTTACTTGATGATTTACTCAAAAGCATAAATATATTCAGAATTCAAACGTCTGGTTATTAGTATCCCTATAGCTTAGTGAAATCATTAAAAGCTCAATTAACAACACATGATAAAACTACAACACGTTATTACAATGCTATAAATCCAAGAGGCACAAACTGGCAAGAACCTACAGAATCAACAAAAGCAATCGTTGAGAGTAACACTTTTAAAATAAAAAAAGCATAAATTTTGCATTTTGTTCATAATTCAGATGAGCTCCACATTTGTTTCATTGACAATAAACATCATTGTTTATATAATTTAGATATATAATTAATTAGTTTCAATCTCATAGCAATCAAGAAACAGTTACTAAGTTAAATGCAAATGAGAGGCACATGTATTCTCAATAAATGTCCAGGAGTTTAGTTATTCATTTGGAGATGATGATTGTCATGTATTCCCCCAAACTATTTCAATAATTTTGCTTGAATCTATGTTGCTTTACGGTTCTTCATCCTGGGCCCTAAGCAAAACTATACTGGATAGCACCTACGTACATGTTTCATAGCCTTCTGAATATAACCAGGAGAGAACACCTGACCAAAGAAAGGTTATTTAATAAGCTTCTTAATATATCCGACACCATTAGTAAGAAGAATTTTGTTTGGTGGACACTGTTCAATGAGGAGCTGAGTGGTGACACCTTTCTTTGGACACCTCAACAAGGCTGTAAGGACATTGGTCATCCTGTGAATTATTAAACAGATGACATTGAATGTTCCTGACAGAAAGTATCAGATGAAAGGTCGATGGATGGGAAACCAGGGCCTGACGTCGATGACACTGACAGCTCTATGTGGTGTCTCAATATGCTAGAGATGACAACCAAAATCTCTGCTAAAAAGACAATTCCTAAAATAAAGGCAAAAAGATAGAAAGCATTTAATCACCAATCATCTCGATTGGGGCTGACTGAAAGCTAAATATCAATCACAATAATAATAATCTCTAGCTAATCCCACCTGACCTGCTAAAAAACAGAGTAAAAAGAACAGCATATGAGGGAGTAAAAAATGGAATATGTTTCTCAACTATTTCATACTAATCAATTGGGAGGATCTTATTTTCAGTGAAGGATGTGTGTAGATGTGGAACTGCATCGTCCTGGATATGGAAATAGTAATTTCGTATGAAACTCACTTGAGTTTTGTCAAAATGGTTAATAGATGTGCCTCAGACTTACATGAGACCTGCAGGTCAAAGTGAGTTTCTTGGCCAATGCTTGCCTCTCGCGTTCCTGCTCGTGCCTTTTCTCAGTTTCCAGCTTTTTAAATTGACGCCAATCATTGATGACTCCTTTCACACCAGTCTGAATAGAGAAAAGAAAAAAGGAAAAAGAATAGGAAATGGTTAGATAGTAAAACAATACAAAAGATGGGCTTTTGATTAACCAAGAAATAATTCTTGTAAATTTTGACCAGTTATTCTAAAGGGAGGGGGACTAGTTGATTCCATTGAACCTAACACTTGACTGGAACTTATTTTATCCATCCTGAAATGGTGAAGGGCAAAGTTGACCAAATAATCTTGTTTTAGAGGAAACCACATTATGCAAATGGAAAATACACAAATTTATGGAAACTATTTTCATTTTTCTCTTTCCAGTTTCTTCCAATAACCTTTATATAATGTTTATCTGCAGAAGCAACAAACCTTTTCTGTCACTCTATTATACATCAACATCTAACATAAAACTGCCTCCTTCTTTATCATATTTCCATTTGAGAAATGTGCATTATCTTTGTGACCATCAAATATTTTCTAATTTTTTAGAGTGAGTATGTATGTATATATGGATGGATGGTTGGATGGATTGATGTATATATATACACATAGAAACACATGTACATGTACTCTGTTTCTCTTTCTCAAACACACACTGTTATCATTTAAATCCATATTTCATGGTGGTGTGGAATGGATAATTTGACAACCTGAGGGCTGAATGCATCTCGAATGTCTGCTTTGACGTAGACTTTTGAGGTTGGACGCCCGACCAAACACCAACCACTTTACAGAGCGTTCTGGGTCTTTTTTCCTTTTTTGTGTTACCAGCACCAGTGAGATCACCAAGTGACTCCACAAGACAAGCCTCCAAGACAAGATGAGAGTGCAGTATTGAGGACGGTGGCTCTGCACAAGGTGTAGGCTGGAGAGGAAAAGGTGTCCTGCTATCGAAGAGATCCATGGCTACCCCAGTATGAAAGGGAGAAAGGATGGTGAAGATGAGGTATGAGAAAGTACCATCAATGTAGAGGAGAGTGGATAGAAAGAGAGAGAGTAGAAGCAAAGAATCAAGTATGCCTGGGTGGGTGGGTAAGTAGGTTTGTGAGAGAATAAATAAGAATATCCTTACATTGGTACAGGTTCCTTCATATTCTTTAATTTCTGGTTCAGGAATAAAAGTTGGTTCCCGAATTGATTTCCTTGTTCCTGCATCCTCGTCTCCAAGATCATTCTCTTCTTCTTCTTCCTCTTCACTACTACTACAGTAATAATGTGTTTTCTCTCCCAGAAGTTTATCGTCCAGCGTTAGCGACATATTGGCAAATATCTGCAACATTAAAAAAAATATATATTAAAAAGAAAAAAAAACAATTAGAATTATTCATTGGAATTTTCATGAGGCAGCCGGATATAATTTCCTGTCATCAATCCACACTTGGTTCCAAGCAAGATAATGTTGCCCCACGACCAGCACTGCCTTGACTGGCTTCCATGCTGGTGGCACGTAGAAAGCACCAACCGATCATGGCCATTGCCAGCCTCCTCTGGACCTTATTCCGGTGGCATGTAAAAAGCACCCACTACGCTCATGGAATGGTTGGCCTTAGGAAAGGCATCCAGCTCTAGATAACAAGGGACCAAGATTTGTGGTGATTTGCTGAACATGAGAAGACATGTAGAGCTAAGTAAAACTGTGGACATCCATACATACATGCATGTCCTTTATGGCCCTCACTCCCTCTCCCATCTGAAGGGTCACTGTTTTGTAGGTGCTGGTGCCACATAAATGCACCTCAGCTGCTGGCATGTAGTAATCTACGATGCTTAAAACACAGATCGGAAGAAATTAGGATAGGGAAGAAATCACACAGGAGTATTTCCAACTCTTTAAGGGAATGTCTATTACGAGATTCCTTCGGAGATGGCAACGTCTCTAGCTGAAACATGGCTCCAGTGAGAATCGAAACCAACTCTTACAGATTTTTCCAATCGGCACAAGATACCAGAAATTATTCAGAAGACGAACTTGGCGATCGGGACACTCGTACAGTTGTTCACAACATCAACTAGAAGTATAGCTATGCAAGCCGCAAAAAAACCCCTCTAAGTAGTTATTTGACCTGTTAGAATTGGCAGCCGAATGTCTTTCATATTCCATCCTACCCTTTTAAGAAAGAAAGCACACGGTGCGTCAGTTCATAAATTGTGACGAGAAGGCATAAAAATCACAGCTGGATCGCATTTTAATAATGTGGAACCAAACAACACCAGCCGCAGGACTGCGTGTTACTTAGGCAGAAATCTTGATGGGACGGGGGTAAGTCCACACATTTGATCTCAGTACGTAACTGGCACTTTATTTTATCGATTCCTACAGGTTGAAAAGCAACGTTGATCTCAACATGCATATCAGAATGCTAAATAAAGATTTGGATGTAAATATTCGCTTTTTTAGAAATCAAATAATTTTACATTTAAAATCAATTGCTAAAAATTAATAACACAGGTCACTGGTTGATACTTTGGCGATCTTACAGTAGGAGTCCAGGGATCGGACCGATTCTTTCTAGAAAACGTGTTGCTAAAAGGAATTTATTTTTTTTGTGGTGTGGATCGGAAGGAATTTAATAATTTTCAATTTGAAGAAATCGACAATCGAATGATCGCCCGAAAACGAAATCGAAAATGGAAAAAAGACGACGATGATGAAAACATAGAATAAATCTTACATACAATGAAAGGAATGAAGCAGTCAAAGTGGGAAGGATTTGGTCAAACGGAAAGTACAAGTGGAGAATGTTTATAAGGTAGACGCCTCACTTCCAGTTAGCAGAGTGATATCTATTTCCGGTTCCGGAATAGTGATCTTGGCACTGAGCATGTGCGATGTAATTTTCACTTCCGGTCCGATTGATTCTCCGGTTTCTCTCTTCTTTGAATCAACGAACCTTTGGTTCCTATAAAACACATTTTTAGTTAAATATTTATTTATTATTTCCAACACAAAATGAATATCCGATGCGCAACGGTGAGTCTCCTTCATTTCTCTTCGTTTCTTGTTTGTCAAAGAAAAACAAACATTTTTTCTTTAATCCGGCATGCAGAAAAAAGAAATAATCCGGTAAATTCTCCCTGGGTCCTTTTCTAATATCACATACATACATACATACACACATATATATATATAAAGAGAGAAGATCATATTAAAGATCGTTAATCTGTAGATTATAAAGAATAGGAATCAAACGGACAGAGAATAAAGGAACTTGAAAATGGTTGTCCTGCTTGCTAGAAATAGCAGCAATAGACGATGTGTCATTGTGATCATATCTTTATTTGTGTTTCAGTTGTTGGTAGAAATAAATAATCTTGTCCTTTTCGTCTGCATCGTTCATGTTATACAGACGTACCTCAACTTACGTCGGTAATCGGTTCAAAGACTTGCGACTTAACTCGAAAAATGACAACACGAATAAGCAAATTAATTAGTTTAATTCTGTTTTAATTGGTTTCTACATATTTTCACTCACGTTTAATTACCTGCTTAGTATTGTTTTTAGGGTGAGTTTTGTGGGGTTTTTTTATACTTTGGCTTTTAAGGTATCAGCATTTACACATGTGTAGGAATGCCGATCCTCGCCGAAACCGACGTGGAGTCAAATAAATCGACAGAAGTGGAGGTTTATATTTTATTTTATTTTTTTCTGCTTTAAAACGACCTAAAATACCTCGAATTATTCTTTTGTTTCTTTCCGATAAAAATGTAAATTTTGTAAAGAAAGTTTTGCAGTTTTTATGACATAACAAACAATTCTGTGAAAAAAGGAAATAAAAATAATGGTAACAAAGTCTTTCCGAGGAATTATCCAATATTCAACCCTTTTTTTTTTTATTCTGCATTTTGTTGTATTAATTGTAAATTCCAGACCAGGTCTTTCGTCAAAGAATTCCAGTTAAGGAGATCCTCCCGTCTATTCGAATGCAATATATATATATTTCCATGCCTCACTTTTTCTTTTTTTCTAAGTATGTTAGGAGGAATAATGTGAGAAGGTAATTCGAGCTGTTTTTTTTTTTTTTTTTTTTTTTTAAATTCTAATTAAGTAGACCTGAGATCAAAGGTGTTCTAGCTATGACCTTCCATTCTTTTATTACAACATATATTGCAGAATACATTATCCGAAGTGCCCTCTTTAAGGCGATCTGATGTCATTTGAAAGAAATTTAGAAATGTAACCTCTGTTCTTACTGGTTGAGCAACTACATATCAGCTTCTTTGTTGGTTATTGCTAATATTAATTCTTTTTATTATAACATGATTTTTTTCTTTCTTTCACAGCTAGATCTCCAGCTAATTCCATTAAGTAGCACTCGTCCGGTCTTTTTTTTTTTTTTTTTTTCTTAACATACAAAGGGTAACAAGCAGAGTTGTGTACCTTGACCAGGTGCACAATTCAGCACCTGTAATCTCTTCATTAATTTTTATTTCATATTCTGTCCCTGCCAATAACATCCACTTTTCCCTGTTTCCCTTCTTATCATCCACTAACACTTGTTCATAGATCACTCTCATTCCCTATCTTTAGCCATTTCTCACTCTGTCATACACCCTTGTGAACTACCCACCCATATTTCTAGTCCCCCACCCCCCCATGTCTACTTGCCTCGAACCTTGAGGGTTCACCCTGACACCCTATGACCACTATTTCTATTTTTTGCCACTTTGTCTCTCTCTCCATTCTCACCCTCTTGTCTATAATGTGAGTAGCTATGTAGCTCCCCTATGATAAGACCCCTGTTTTATTCTGCATCCGTCTCTCCTGTAGCCACTTGCAGTGGAATGGGATGTATGGCAACTTCACTAGCGCTGGTGTTACAAACATAGGAACCCAGTATACACTGTGAAGTGGTTGGAATTAGGAAGGGCATCCAGCACTAGAAGCCATGCCAAAGCAGACCTTGAAGCATGATGCAGTTTTGGGATGCCTTGGATCTTCTCAACCCATCCAACCCATGCCAGCATGAAACATGGATATTAAATGACAATGCTGATCCCAACATCGACATTTTCAAAATACTTTTGCTGCATTTTCTGTTTAAATTTAATTTCTTCCTTATTTCCTTCTTTGGATTCAAATGTTGCAAATAGTAACCAGATTTTTAAGAAAGTTGCAGACGAATCTTTTGTTGGTTCATCAACAGATAAGAGGGCTAATTGAAACAGTCATGACTGAATGGTTAAGTCATGAGGTTCCATGTTCAATCCTACTGCATGGCATCTTGGGCAAACGTATTTATCATCAGCTTGGGTCAACCCAAGACTTGTGAGTGAATTCGGGTTGATGGGAACTGTAGACAAGTTTCTCTGGCAGTCAACCTTTAATTCACGGGGCCAGCCTTAGGCCTAGCCATGTTATATTTTGCTATGAGAATCACATTGAAGGTACATATGACTGTGGAATACTCACCCACTTAGCATACTAATTCAGTATTTAGGCAGTCCAGTTCTCAAACAACTGGTCATTCATACATTGAAACCAGTAGGAGTCCATCATCATTTTAAGGCCTAATCACTCTATTTTGACCTGGCAACAAATTTCCTCTCTCTCTCTCTCTCTCTCTTTCTTATTTGATTTTACTTTTTCTATTTAACCCCAGTTAGCTCTGCTTGAGATGGCATATAATAGAGAAATGGCTCATCTAGCAAAGCATTCAATCACTCTTTCTAACAATTGCATGATCTCCTCATTGTGAAAATAGTGTCCATTACATTGTTTGAGTGAGGTTGATTTTCAGAATCAAATAGAAATAGAAGCTTTGTTTATTTAATTTATGACCCCCAAGGAGGACAACTGGTATTTCAAGATACAAATTTCCTGCTCATAGAGCTTAGGACTCATGGTATATAGATGTAATATCTAAAATATTATGAAAAGGGAAATAGCTGTTACATTTCAACTCTGCAAAAGATCCCTTCCTAATTCAAAGAGACCCCATGTTGCCACAAGAATCCCTTGTTGTTATGATGACAAAATGGCAGGTGTGGCAATGCTTTAGATTCATTTATGTTACTCTAATCACTTCTCTTTTTGTTTTGGTTTTGTTTTTAATGTCTACATAAAAGGTATTGTTAATAATTAAGTCTTACACCTGTACAAAACTTGGTTTGTTTTTCATTCTTCAGCCCGAAGATCTCATGAACATGCAACATTGTAATTTGCTGTGTTTACCTGAAAATTATCAAATGAAATATTACTTTTACCATGGTCTTTCTTGGCCTCAGGTGAGTATTGACATTTTCCTAACCTTTTAACATTTAAACTCGTTATAACTGGCTCAAATATTCTCCCTTTTTTATATTCAAACCAGCCAGATCTGGCCTCTCACACCTGCCTAACAATGTCCTTCTAAAATGCAACAGTCGCATCATGAAAATCTCGTTATCAAGTGAATGATTGCAATTTCTGTCATTTCATTTATTTCAGTTGTCATATGTAGCAGAGGATGAAAATGGCAAAATTGTAGGATATGTTCTGGCAAAAATGTAAGTAGGTTTTTATTATTTTTTTTTTTTATTTTTGTATTTATACTGCCATGTTATTTTGTAAATTCCCTCTCAATAAGTTCTGCCATCGTATTTTTGTTATGCTAGGAATTTTCATTCCCTACTTTGTCTCCCTTCTCACGTTCTCTGCTCTATTCTTTACCTGTCAACCTCTTTCTCTCTCCCACCCACCTCACTCTCAGCCTTAACATTCAATCTACCTAAGAATTGTCTTGGTGAGAGACACAAGTAATTGGATTTTTAGCCAAACGGTGAATATTCACACACGTCAGTACAGCATGCTATCTGTGGAAAGACCTGTAGCAATGTAAATAAACTGATGTAATGGTGGTGACCCTCACTGTTGGCTGGCTGCAGTTGCACTGTCTAACAAGATGGTTCCTTAACCTGCAAACCCTGAGAGCTAATCTTACTCCATGAGCAACAGATTAACAATTTTATCCAATGTGACATGAGTTGTACAGAAAATCTCTCTTTAATCCCTTTGTTACCATATTTCTGTCTTCTTTTTATTTTTTGTTACTTCATTTTGAAGAATTTAGAAAATAACTTCATTATTATTCAGCTGGCCTTTGAAACATAGATTGGAAGGTTGTTAACTTAAAACACTTTAAAACAGGGAACTTGTATTATAGGCTAAAAGGCAGATTCAGGAGAGTTGGCATTGAAAGGGTTATTCTACTTAATTCTGGGTAAAGTTGCAGACATGGAAACATCAGGATTTGCATTGATGGAGTTTGCTCTTCAGATATGATTCTTTTATGAACAACTTTAACTCAGTCACTCATCAGACTCTTCACCCAAATTCATTCTCTGTATTGTTTAAATCACTTGAAAGGAGATGAAATGAAGATTTGGAACTGGGTACTTTTTATCAACTCCTGCTTTAAGGACTTTGGTGTGTGTTGGGTGAGTCCTTGGTCAATGGTACCTCTACAACCTGAACACATGGTTTCATTTTGATAATTGGGTTTCATTTAGTCAGGCTTTTTGCCTGGCATTCATTGAAAGGGAGAGACATTGAATGGATTGCATTTGTTAAGTGAGGCCATGTCTTTGTTTACAATCAGCAAAAGACATGTGAAGACAAGGTGGAACATGAACTCACACACACATGCACACAAATCTATTTATAGCTCCAAGAGAAGCTTGCTTCCCAGTCACATGGTTTATGGTTCAATCCCACTCTGTGGTACTTTAAGCAATTATCTTCTACTATAGCTCCTGGCCAAACAAAGCCATGTGAGTCATTTGGTTGACGGAGACTGAAAGAAGCCCATTATATACATTCTGTATGTTTCTTTTACTTTGTCTTAACTCCTTCTTTGTACAAACACTGTTTTTTCTTTCCAATCTGTGTAAACATACCTTTTTTTTTTCTTTTTTTTTTTTTTGTACCTTTTGTTTCAAACCAACCAGCTTTTGCTTCTCCACATTTTTGTGATAGCATTTTTCTTTTTATTTGTTGTTTGTTTATTATCACCCCACTCTGTCATAGTAGTTTGCTTGTTGCTTTATTTTCTTTCTCCACCTGTATTCTTTACTCCCACAAACAGCTTTGTGTCTGAA
>JAOPJW010000929.1:4622068-4632788 GCA_027122535.1 Octopus maya | reverse complement strand
GGAGAGAGAAAGAGAGAGAGAGAGGGAGAGAGAGAGAGAGAGAGAGAGAGAGAGAGAGAGAGAGATAAAGAGAGAGAGAGAGAGAGAGAAGAGAGAGAGTGATAGTACGATAGAGAGCATGAGAGAGGGACAGATAGAGAGAGAAAGAGAGGGTGAGCAGACAGACAGACAGACAGACAGTCGAAAGGACGGACGGACGGCGGACGGACGGACGGCGGACGGACGGACGGCGGACGGACGGACGGCGGACGGACGACGGATGGATTTTTGGATCAACCGTGAGAAACTCAGAGTAAGAATTTGTGGAGATTCAGTTCTTAATAAGCTACCTGACTACATTTTTTTTTCTTTTGTTACCTTTTTCTTTACACCTACGAATAGAGGCATACATTTATACGAATCTGTTTGGGAGCATTTTTTTTTGTTTCATTTTGTTTTTTCGGAATTTTAAAATTGCTATTTTTACAAGATAAATAAATTGATATTTTAGTTTACTGTCAAACATATTTGTTTTATCTCATTATCTTACTCAATAATGTGTTCTTGATAATTAAATCTTGTCTAATTTAATTGAGTATACAACTGATAAACAAACAAGACACTGATTTTAAAAATACAAAACCGCAGCTAAACAAATATGTTGTTCTATAAGCAAATGAAGAAATTTCTACCTGGTCGTTCTTCATGTTAGAAATAGCAGCCAAATCTCCCACAGAACAGATGCTACTATTTTAAAAAGAAGAGCACAGGAAGGACAAATTGGACGTTACTCTCTTAATATCTGGAAAAAACATGTTAGGATCTTAACTAGAAAGCCTCTAATTATAAATATAATTAATAAGAGATAACCCTGTGTTAAACAACAAAGCGTTGCCCTTAAAATAGACAAGTTAAAATGTATTAGGTGTGGAATTGGTATCTAGTAAGTTAACTGAAAAGAATATTTTAGTCGTAAAACTCGATGGTATGATCATATCAGGAACGTCTTTATTTATTGACGCGGTCAATAAAGTCTAACCTAAAGCTTAACAACAACATATTGCCCTTAAAATGTATTAGGTGCGGTTAAACAGCGACACGTTTCCCTTATAATTTAAACAGTTTAGGATATATTTCATGCGTGGTTCAACAACGATTTGCTACTAATTGACGGTTTAAGATGCATTTCATAGATATCTGATACGGTAATTAAAATGAAATTTTTAGTCTAAAATCTGTATCGTGAGGGTTTAATGACACATAAAATGCACTATTTTATAATGAGTTATATTGTGGACTTCTTTTTTTTAATTCAGGAACTTGAGGGATAGAGACCTGTTCTCTAAATCTGATCCAGTATGCATTCTCTACACAAAGAATTTCAAAAGTGAAACGTTTTATGAGGTAAGTTACTTTGTCTCCTTCTCTTCACACTCTTTCACAGCATCCCTCTCACACATCGTACACCCAAACATGCAAAGACATCTTCCTTGTTCAGTTGTACACTCAACTAAACAGAGCTCGTTTAATTAAAGTATATGCGGTTGAGTACTCACAGACACGTCTTTAATACTCATGCAAAATCAGTGTGACATTGTGCGACATGGCTGTATCTTTTGAATTACAGTTACAATTCATCCGAAGGGCTTCCATACAGTTTCCGTCTACTGAATTTTACTCAAAAGTGTCAGCACAAGGAAGAATGTACAGAGTGTGGCAACTTTCGAGGACAACGCCGACAAGATCTTCTTATGTATTCTCCGACGACATCTGTTTGATGTTATCAACCTGGTCATGCCTGAGTCCCAGAGTGGATTTCGACCATTTCTGACATGATATTTGTAGCCCGTCTTCTTGAAAAGTGTGTTGAACAGTAGAGACACACATTTCGCCTTCATCAATCCAAGACAGGCGTTTGACACGGTCAACCGTCCTATGTTGTGGCTCCTGTTTCATGAGACTCAGCGAATGAGTCTTTCAGAACAAGAACCTTAGAGCAGGCACAAAAATATCAGTTTATCGAGATGCCCCTGTATCCACCCTTCTGTATAACTCTGAGTGCTGGACCCTTTATCAGTACCAGATCAGACAACTGAAAGCCTTCCATATCCGTTCGCTCCAATATATCCCCGGCCATCACATCGAAGGGCAAGGTACCTCGTACCGAAATACATTCGAGGGCCGGGATCTAACTCATTGAGGCCTGCACTCTTCGTCGTCTTTTCCACTGGGTTAGCCATGATTGGTATGTCAGGTAACCAGCTCCCAAAAGATAATTCTCTTCAACAAGATCGAGACAGGACGTAGGCCTCATTTATGCGGTGTTCTTCCCGATCGGTTTGAGCTCCTGGCTGTTAATCGGAAGGTACGGAGGTCTGTGTGAGATGCTGGAGTAAAGATCTTTTAAACCGAATGAAGAAGACTGCATGGAGTCGGGTTGCTTTGACAGAAAAAACTCTGTGGTATCTCAAGAACCCCTTAAACTTGTGAATCGCATGTGTTATGACCACACATCGTCTAAATGGATTTGTTATCCGATAACGACAAATAATGCTCAATATATAATCATTTCTTTCACGGATTTGAGATTCCACTGAACAATCATAAAAGATTCCTCCATTGATAAGGCACCAACCTATTACTGGTAGCTTGTCTATGAAATCTCTTTGTTTCAGAAGTCAACAAAACATTTGTCGATTAAATATTTCTATCACAACTTACAGAGTTGTCATAACAGCTTCTGGTCTTTTACTTGTGTTTCATTTATTGACGCAGACATTAACAGTTAAGTGTCTTTCCGACTGACACAGTGGAATACAGCTTACAGAATTTTAATGCTAGACTGCTCAATTGCTTGATGGTAGACATTATTAACTTGGTCATTCATGGCTTCAGATAATTATTGTGGCACCGATAATTATAATTGTGATTGCTTTACTGTTTTTCTTTTGTAGAACTTTTCATGTTATGAATGTCAATGATTTCTCTTGCAGAAGCTACAAAAATATACAGATCTCGCATGCACTGAAAATTATTCAAACTGTTATATTCTCCAAGATTAGCTGTCAACATAATTAGTATTTCGAATTGACACCTAAACACTTCGAAATTTTACCATAAAGCCGTCATGACAGAATTACCCTAATTTTTGCGAACGTTTAACGAAATTTAATTGCTATATTGTAAAAGTATTAAATCGATATTCATCAAATTCTTTCTACAGCGTGAAATAACATTCAACAAACATGTTATTAGATCGATATAATTAAATTCCTATTTCCAAGATCTTCCCTACCTTTGTTTTATTCTTTGTCCTTCACTAGAGTCACAGAAATAGAAAACAATTCTATAAACTACGTCTGCATTATTTTTAATGTAATGATATTTAGTCTTCCAAACATGGTTATTTGTTCAAACTTAAAACACCTGGCTTTGATAGCATATTTGTCTTTCGTAGCCACAATCTTTATGCCGTATTCTTTGTCAAACATATGCGTCTATTTGTTTTTGTGTTTTGAATTTCTATATACTGTTGTCATGGAAATAGGAAATAATTTTATACAATACGTCTGCTCTATATTTAATACAGCAGTGTTAAAACGTTCATCTCTAGCCACGATGACTGCAGTGTTAAATGCTGAAACACCTGGTCTTGTTGATATATTATTATCCACAGAGGCAAAATCCTTGTCGCCTTTATATGAATTAGAACGTCGATATATCTGACACCAATATTATTGTGATTCCACATCCGTTGATTTGTATCAAGCTCAATGAATTCACTATGTATCCCTTTCATTATAGGATTTATGTGTTATTATTCCATCGAATTTCGATTACAAATCATATATAAATGAGTTTACGAATATTTTTGCTTGTGGGGGGGGGGGCATTTCCATGTTTGCCATCAAGTCTGCTGCACCAATATCGTTATTTCCTCACACTCGCACTCACTATTACCTCCTCACAAACACGCTTTCACACCCATCTAACGAATACACACACACACACACACACACACACATGAACCATCCTACACCCTATATATATGTGCGTGCATTATGTTTTGTACATAATTATGTGTGTGTGTGTGTGTGTCAAAAGAGAAATATTCGTAAACAGGTTCAGCCCGCGAATTCGATAAGTTGCAATAAAAACTTCTAAAATACGTCATATTCATCGAATTCACGTACAGAAAACACATGACAAATTCATTCGTTCGAATGCTAAAACTCGTAATACACCAAAAATTATTGCTGATGTTGTTCATTTAGTTTTGACGAATAGCTAAGTTAATGTTTATTTTTCAGGATGCATTAAATCAATTATGTGAGAAATATACTTCTTTTAGCTAGTTATTGTTTGGTAGTTCTTTGTCAAATACAGATATACGAGGTTGCAGGACTTTATCAATGTTCGTAGTTTAATCCCAAATGCGAAAGACAAAAAGAGACACAGGTCACACATTCTGTAGCAATTAATGTAAGGACACACTTGTTCTGTAATGAAGCAATTTATTTTAAAATTATTAATATTATCCTCCTTTAAATTCTAAATTTATTTGGATGGAGACATGAGTCTAAATTATTTAGTTCTTTCAACTCACAAGCCTCATCCAACAATCCTGTGGTTACAGCAAACAGTTTCTGTGTTACTTTTAGACTGAAAACAATTATTATAAAATAATGTTTAGCAATCATGACATTAATGTCTGAAACATTAATTAGAATGAATTTTTTTCCGAATTCTAAAACACGTTAAATACGGTAAACATTCTACTATATCACACACTGCATAAATTTAACAAGGCACTTATAATACAAGACAATTAATCAAGAATTCTAACATCACAAGTTAGAATCAGCTTTATGAAGTCTGAGTCACAATACAAAATTGATATGAATGAATAATAAATCTATAGAAACCAGTTACAATATAACAAGACATATTAAAGAGTTTAGCGATTGGTTATACTGTTATTTGAATTCCTTGTCCGTGAATCCCTAATAAATACTCAAAGTTGCTATTGCCCTTTAACCCAGCGACAGCACATATATAAGCAAATTCATTCAAGCCCTGACCCTTCCGTCTATTGTTTTTTTTTTTTCTTAGTCACTATATGCTGAAGACTATTTTTATTTGTGTGATGGGAGGATGTAATATGAGTGACATTTAATTGTTACTTATATAAGGTCGAGAGACATTATAGATTAATTTCTGAAATATAAATTGATTTCTGATTTAGGCGGAAGGCGTGAAATTTGGGATCGGTGGTTTATTGATTACATCAACGCCAGTATGTCTTTCTTGCGTTATTCTATCGATCCCGAAAGAAAGAAAGGTGACGTTGACCACGGCGGAATTTGAACACAGAAGGTAAAGAGCAGAACCAAAAATACATAAGGAGTCTTCAGGACGCTCTAACGGTTCCGCCAGCTCGCATTCTAACACACTTTTGTAAATAAGTGAGAGAAGGTAAAACACAGCCTATGATTATCGCATCTTTTCCGGTGAGATTCGTGCTTCTTTTACCCAGGCCGAATGGCTCCAAGTTGGAATTTATAAGAATGTGAGCGAGCAAGAAACCAACATTTACAATAGAATAGGTTCCACTAGAGGCTTCCAGGCTCAAGTGACTGTATCTACAAGGTAAAGCAAAAATATTATTAATATAGGCACGGTTTCCAAGTCTTTTGAAAAGGGTACAATTAAGTTAGTTAATTCTATAGTTTATCGACCTAAAAAGTATGCAATATGAAATTTACCTCGGTGGATTTGAACCCATAATGTAAAAAAATATAGAAAAATAAATAAATCATAAATGCACTCACTACCTCCGCTTTTTACATTAAAGGGATGTTTATGGCATGATTGGCAAAGTGAGGCTATAATACAGGCTTTTCCCCACTCTATGAGTTGTACCACACAACATCCTTTTAATAGAGAGCAAGTTAAGAATGGAATATGTTTTAAATGTTAAACATTTGGAAACGTTTATTAACAAGATTAACAGAAACACTTGAATACATAGAGATGTTTTGAGAGAGAGTTTGACGGAAAGAAAAAGAAGCCATTTGAAAACATACGTTTGCACACTTTGGTCACCTTCTCATTAGCGACTAAAAAAATATCAGACTTAACGATGAGAATTGAAAACAACAATTCTGCAAAGGTTAACAAAGAAAAAAATGCAAAAACCAGACATTTTCTTGAAATTTAAGGATGCGCTGTAAACATTTTCACAAAATATCGAAGAAGTAATTGAAGTTATATTCGCAGAGAGAAAACATTGATCTCGGAGAAACTGTTCTGAGTTGTTTTGAATAGGGGCAGTAGTGGCTGTGTGGTAAGTAGCTTCCTTACCAATCACATGGTTCCGAGTTCAGTCCCACTGAGTGGCACCTTGTCTTCTTATGGCCTCGAGCCCACCTGAGCCTTGTCATGTCACTGACAGCAATATCATTCAGAATATTCCACTTTAAATTATTAGATCTAAGAAATTAATATTGTTCAAGAAAGAAAATAGTTTAGTTAAAAAAGGTAAAGCATGTTGTTCACTTAGAAAAAAGTCGTTATCACAACAGCAAATAAGACATTTTATGAAATAGAATTAACAGTATTGTACTACTGAAGTATTAAACTGAAAGAACACTTCTGGTAAGTGAATAAATACAAATCGAATTCAGTAACGGTTCGTTGCCGTTGGTTCGGAAACCGTGCATAGAAAGTTGCTGTTTTTAGTTGTGGGGAGAAAAGCCTCTTTGACAAAACCTAGCATATGTTGATCTCACTAACAACTGTCTTCTGTTCTGCTTTTAGTTGTTATTTCTAACCTCTGGTCTCTTGCTTGTCGTTTGACTTATATCAGTTTTCCAAGCGGTTATGCAATAGATATGTGTTCGCTTTGATTCCTCGATTTTCTCTGCTAAGTCAGAGACAACAGGCTCAGAAAGGCGTAGTTGACAAATACACTCCTTTGTTATAACACTTGCAAGCACTCAGAAGATATGACACTGATTTTATTGGTAACATAGTCTTGGTTTCAACAACGCCTCAATCTTTACATTATATTGTATATTGCTAAAGGCAACGCAGTATTTAAAGCAAAAGACACGTCTATATATAATGAATTGGAAAGGTTTCGAGGTTGAGTTGGAGCACAAGAGAAACAAGAAATAGAGATAAGAAGTGGTAGTAGTAGTTACAGAAGAGTTACTGAGATTAACCTATTCCAGGCTTCTTTATTCTTCTTTTTCCTATAGCCATTTTCCTCTCAAAGCGAATGGCCAATGATAGAATGTTCAATGCAGAGTATAATATGGTTTTGTTAACAAAACAAAAGCTAGGTGTTCCCTTTTAACATCTTGACGTTATAAAACAGCAGCTTCCAATATAGACATTGCAAACAGACGACAACGAACAGGTACAGAATTCTGCGTACATTTATCGAGTCACCACAGACCCACATTTAACTGAATGCCTCAGAACTACAATACTTTCAATTCCATGTTATAAAATGCTTTATTTACGATTTGACTAACGAATGTTTTTTTTTCTGAGTGAACTATCTTTTATCTTTGAACTAAACAGATTACCTTAATTTCATAACTTAAATTAATTGTTGACTTGAAGTTTAGGAACCTTCTGAACAACCTTGCTATTGACCGCATCACTTCGATACTTCAATATGTCTTAGTATTACTTTCTTCGTGTAGTCTTTTTATAGAATAAAATCTATATATTAATATCTCTTCATTTTGGACTCAGTCGTCACATTTGCCTAAAGGAAACCCGTAAACAAAGCGTTACATTTGCCATGAGATTCAGAAAGGCCTAATATGATTTAAGACATTCACATACTATATTCTCATTGGTTTAGAAACAATTTATTGTTCGGCTGAATTACCAACTTCCAAGAGCCAAATTAATCCTTGAAGAAATGTTTATCCTACAGTAAGATTAATGATTATTTCACACTCTTCTATTTCTTAATCTAAATCTACTGTTTCTATAATAAAAGCCCACATGCTAAAGCTTCTATTAGCTCCATTGTCGAAATGTCTTTCGTAATGTTCCATGTTCAACTTTATTCCTTTTCTGATGAAAACTCGCTAATAAATATTTCATCAGCACCCATAACGACTTCCATTTATCTTAGCCGTTGTGTATTCCGTCAGGAATGTTTAAGAACGTTTGGAAGAGATTAAATCCACTAAACACACAGTTTAGCACATTTTACTCCTCTCTCTCTCTTTCCCTCTCTCTTACACCTCTCTCTCTCTCTATTTCTATTTATCTCTCTATTTATCTATCTATCGCTTTCTAATTTAACTCTCTCAAACACAATCCAATATATCATGTGTGTGTGTGTGTGTATGAGAAGACTTCAGTAGACTTCACCCTCTTAGAAGCATTTAAAGAATTTCTAAAGATTGACTCACCACCCATCGGTGACGAGTGAAGAGTGAATTTGATATTATATTTCAAACCAAAGGTCTGTGTGTATAAATGTAGCCAAACAAACAATTAAACAAATATTGGTTTCATTATTAGGAGCGTCGAAAAGTGTATTGTACGATACAAATAAGATGAAATTTTTTCAAACGCAGATTTGCCGTTAGAACAGCAGAAATACTGGGTAAATTAGCCTTGTATTTTATGAATTAATTGTATGCGTGAGCCTCTTTGAGTATTAATATGTGTTGGGGTAGCAATTTGTTCATTTGTTTGTCGCCATATATACGCAGACCATGACATCTGAGAACCCCACGGCTTGTCATGAATATCTTCAACATGCAAATAGAAACACTTGGGGAAAATCTGTGCAACATAACCTAACCTATATGTATGTGTATACACAGGTACACCCACACACTCATATAAATGTTTATATATATATGCATATATTTATATGTATATTTAAACCTATACATATATACATACCACAGAGGTATGTCTCGATATATACAAATATTTGTATGTGTATGTGTGTGTGTGTGTGTGTGTGTATGTGTTTGTGTGTTTATAGATAGATAGATAGATAGATAGATAGATAGATAGATAGATAGATAGCTAACATATCGTTAAAGTTCAGTGAATCGCCTCCTACCTTCCTGGTATGCAGGCCTCCCATATTTTATATATATATACGTTAACACTTATATACATGAACACATGCAAACGTGTCTGCACGCGCACGCGCACGCAAAGTCACGCATGTATACGCAATGATTGCACGCTATCTTCATTTTGAACAACAAGTATTTCCAGTGCAAATCATTCTGATCGGTTCACTTTGATGTAATAATGAGGTATATTTATAGAAGCCAATACAATATGTCAATGTTTTCTCTAATGTATTCCGCTGATAATTATGTCATTGAACTCAGAAACTAAATTGCAGTTATTCAAATTGCATTATAGAAATGATGGGGGAGAGAGAGAGAGAACAGAACAGCAGCTGAAAAATCTATTTAAAAAACTTCAAGCTGATCCATTTAGTATACAAACAATAAACATGCTGCGCGTTGAACATAAAATCAAATTATAATACAACGTGAGTTTGCTTTCTATAAAGACGTGGCTGATTGCTCTGAATGTTTGTCTATAGAATCTATTTACTTAATTCTATACTAAAAGTTTGTTTTAATGTATTTGTAATTTTAGGTCTAACTTCGAATGTTTTTTGGGGGCTTTTTTGTCCAATTTCAATATAAGGCACATTATGGCAAACCATATACACGCATCAACCACACAGCTCAGACGTGTGTGTGTGTGTGTGTGTGTGTGTGTGTGTGTGTGTATGAGTGTGTGTGTCCCCACACATATACAACGAATCTTTTTTTAGTTTCTCACAAGGCCTTGGGCGGCTCGGGACTAGAGTAGACGATACTGGCCCGATTGAACTTGGGATGGAACCTGCAACCTTATGGGTGGGTAGCAAACGTCTTACAACACACCGACGCATTGCACCTATATGTTTTCTTTATATCCCCTTATTCTTTCATCCCCCACTCCATCCCAAACATGATTGGCTTTGTACCTGAATTAGAACTCATTTAGAATTATGGCAAAATTCATTAGAGAAGCAGAAGAAAATGCTTTGCGCTGTTTCTCCCGGTTCTTTATCCCCCAGGTTCAAATCCCATCGAGGTCAACATTACCTTTCAGGCTCCATAAAATAAAGTACCAGTCAAATACTGAAGTCAGTGCTCTTCACTAAGATTCCCACTTCTCAAAAATTGCTAACTTTGTGCCAAAATCAAAAATCATTATTAAAGGTGACGAGAGTTAGCAAAACGTCCGAGAATCGAAAGAAATACTTTCCGTATTTCGTTCTGCTGCTTGTGTTCGGAGTTCACATTCCATCGGAGTCAATTTTCCATTCATCATCTGTGGCCTCCATAAAATAATGAACCAATCGAATACTGAGAGCGATGATATCGATTACGACGTTTCCCTCATAAATTACTGGCCTCATCCCTCACTTAGAAATCATTTATTCATATACTTGTTTATTTATTTATCTATTTCTTTTCAGTTTGGCAGAACGGAAACAATCAAAGACACTCTAAACCCTGACTTCATCAAAAAATTTGTTATGTCATATTACTTTGAAGAATGTCAACACCTCAAATTTGAACTGTAAGTTAACCTTTCATCTTTTCTCTCTCTTTTAGTTCCATTTCCAACCTTTCTTCGTGTAAATGTATATGCACGTGTGCGTGTATGCGTGTGTGCG
>JAOPJW010000929.1:3980451-3991275 GCA_027122535.1 Octopus maya | reverse complement strand
TTTTGTGTGTGTGTGTGTGTGTGTGTGTGTGTGTGTGTGTGTGTGTGTGTGTGTGTGTGTGTGTGTACGTTTGTTCTCCCGCCAACACTTGACAACTGATGTTGGTGTGTTTATGTCCCCAAACCTAGCAGTTCAGCAAAAGAACTGATTGAATAAGTACTAGGCTCACAAATAATAAGTCCTGGGGTTGCTTTCTTTGACTAAAAACCCCTTAAGGCGGTGCTCCAGCATGGCCATAGTCAAATGACTGAAGCAAGCAAAAGAAAGAAAATAGCTGAGTTCTAAAGTGGAGATGTCAGTTAAGATGGTTCAAATCTCAGTAGAAGCCTCACTTCAAACTTCCATAGCAACCCTCTTCGGCAAAAATTCAAATCTTGTTAGATGACCGTCTTTCTTCGTTGTTGGGTCAAGAAAATGGTTATTGGGTTTATTCTGGAGGAGATTCAATTAATTAAATCTTTGCAATAAGGAAATTAAAAAAAGATGGTGGCTTTATGCCAGAATACGAAATATAAATTTCCAAATATAAGGTTGCTGACCTCTTCGGTTCTGAGTACATATCACAGTGGGGTTTATTTTTGTCTTTCATTTTTCCAGAACCTATAAAATTAGTGCCAATACTATATTGGTTTCAATATAATCGACTTTAAATTTACCCCCAGAAACGTGTGATCTTGGGCCAACGTTTAAAAAAAAATCAATATTCCAAACTGTAATCATTTCAGCCTACAAAATATTGTGTTACAATATTTTGACCATCACTTCATTCACTGCATTCAACATGAAATCGATAATTTGGTTGTATTTATAGGCTTCCATATTTATGACAAGTTTAAAGTTCGGCATATATAACGAAATCCAATTTTCTTTCTTATGGGAAGCATTGAGTAAGACAAGAATGCAGAGATACAATACGCGTTGGGTTTCCCCCATTAAAAGTAAATGTCGAATCAGAGAAGCAAATAGATTGCTTTAGCTGTCTATTTGGATGCGATTTGGATTGCTTATCAGTGTGGATACTGAAGATCGCCGAACCAAGAAAGACGGGAATCCGCACAATATCAAATAAACTAGAAAACCAATTAAAACACATCAATACTGAATATTCTCTGTCTTTTTCAACTTCATTTGTGTCACTTATTTGGTCATTATAGAACACTCATTGTCAACGATATTATAGTAAAGAGAGAGAGAGAGAGAGAGAGAGAGAGAGAGAGAGAGAGAGAGAGAGAGAGAGAGAGAGACAAAGAGAAGAGGTGTGGGAAGAAGGATACGGTGGTCTGTAGTCTCAGGACTTCATTGTGTCCACGATGTCCACTACCAGGCTTGTCACAAGCCAATAAAGAGAGTCACGTTAGAAATAGCACCCAAATCTTCCTAAAAATCACACTTTAACATCTTAGAATAGAAGAACAGGCTTAGAAAAACCAATAGGAAGACGTTACAGAACAAGGATCTGAAAACGATCCCCATTCACCATGACGATTTTGGTGAACTCCTACTTCTACCCGGAATTCCTCACTATACTTGTTGCCAACCCTCACCTTACTAATAGCATCCCTGTACAAGGCTTGTACAGCTTCTGCCAACCACTTGTCTATCCTTAGTTTCCACATTGACCACCAGATGACAGATTGGGTAACCCTGTCAAAGGCTTTCTCCAAGTCAACAAAAGCCAAGTACAGATATCTATCTTTGGCCAAGTATTTCTCCTGCAGTTGCCTTACCAGAAATATAGCATCAATGGTATTTCTACCTGGCACAAAACTAAACTTTATCTCATCTAGGCTAACTATCTCCCTAGTTAATTGGGCTATCACCCTCTCTGTGACATTCATCAGCTGATCCAGAGTTTGATACCCCTGTAGTTATTTCTATCTATAACATCACCTTTACCCTTGTAGCAGTTGATTATGGTGCTGCTACACCAGTCATTGGGTATGATTCCTTCATGGACAACCTGATTTACAATATTGGTGACTAGACCATAACCCACACCACCAGATATCGCTAAGCATCTCAGTGGTGGGGCTGGGGGCTTTCCCTGTCTTAATATCCTTAATTGTTTTATCTACCAGGGTACTGTCGATGTGAATAGTTGATCCCTCAATTGGGTCTCCACAATCATCAGACTTTCATAACGGTATCTCCAAGCCTCTTTCTTTGCAGAATCATTAAACACATGTGCACTGTCATCCATGAGGACACATTTCTCTCCTGTTTAAAGTGGTTTTGAGTCCAATGAAACTCTTTGGTTATTCAATTAGATAAAGAAGCATCTCAAGAGAAAGAATTGTTAAGAGACCTCAACTGTATTTGGCTGAACATTGTATCCGGCACAGCAATAATAGTGAGTTTCTGTTCAACACTTCAGGTGCAGCAGAGGTATGGTTGTAATTCTTTGCTGCTACAGCAAGAATGGAAGATTTGGGAATTAACAATAAAATGGAAACAAATGTCAAACTGTTTTTTTTTTATCTAAAGTGTGTTGTATTTCCATGAGGAGTTTTAGAAATGATAAAACCCAAGTATTTCATAACAATGGAATTTTAGAAGTATGAGATCTGTGATAATGTCATTAGATTGTCTCCAAAATAAATCAGTAATTGCTGAAGGAATCAGCTTCTTGTGACAACAATCTAAGTGAATCTCTTCAAAGTTATTTTCAGAAATTACACGAGTCAGCTCGTTTTTATGAATTTGATAAAATTGGAACGAAAGGACAGAGTACAGAAAAGGACATGATTCAAACGACGAGATTCAAACATGGCATCCAGTCATCTGAGCATTATGTAAAAGCATTAGAATATCTTTAGTCAGATGATCAGAAGCTTAATGCATGCATAAAATTAATTCAACAGCTTAAAATGATTTTTTAAATCTCAGATGTTTGAAATACAAAAAAAAATATATGGAAAGTCAGAACGATTTTGATGATGTCACTATCACATCTTAATAGAAACAAGCATAAATCTGATTAAAAATGTGGATATAAGGAAGCAACCTTTCAAATGTTCTGTAATTGGTAAACATTGCATGAAGTGAGGGACATAAAACGAAAAACTAAACTGTATTGAAAGTCATATATCATCAGAGAGAAATGGCTTTTGAAGTTGATACTGTATGCTCCAATGCGCCTTTTAAGGTAGACATTGAAATAGCCAGTGTTATGTTTCAGAAAGCAATTGAACATCATGAAAAATATTTTGACAATATTATTGTTTATCAGAATGATATATGTTGATAGGTGAGATGTTAGATGAATGAGGGAAATAGTTTTTTTTTTTGTCGTTTTAGTCCACTAATTCTTTTATTGTTAAAAGTTTACATGGGACATGACTGTTCCAAGAACAGAAAGTAAAATCAAGTTGGAGAGTTCTGTTCATAGTTCTGGAATGTATGTTGAGGAAGCAACAAGAATTTGTCTGTGGAAATGGTGGATGTGCCAGTGTTAGTGTAGATGCTTCTTTTTACAACAGAGTATTTTGACAGCCGTGACATAATGGGAACTACCAAATGAGAGAAATTGCCAGCTGTTACACTTCACTGCACACATTCATACACTTTGCCCATCAAGCTCTGACTTTTCTCTTTAGATCTGATCCCTTTTCTTCTTCCTTAGAACAAATCTGATTGAAAAAAATCAATGGTGATTTCATGATTTGAAAATTCAAAATATTTTTATAGAATTTCATTGGTCAGATTGTTGCTGACATCATTACTCAATTGGGAAGATCACAGTTTTGTTTATGGAAATTTTCACAACTGAAAAAAAAGAACAGTCCTGGGTGAAAGTAAAACATGTCTGCTACAAATGAATTAATTTAAAAACTGTTGAAAATCTACATTTCATGATGGATAAGATTACAAAATGATCAGTCATGCTAAATTTGTGATAGGGATTGATAAATTATCTTTTTGTGGATATAAGATTACAAAAGAAGGAGAATTATGGATGCAAAGCAGAGCCAAAGAACAAGAAGTAATTAGAATCTTCTTTCATTGGATTTATTAATTTCCATAGAAGATTTATTAATCATTATTTAAACTTCAAATCACCATCCGCATCACTGTATAAATGTGGCATCTCATTTTTGTGGAGAGTCCTTCAACAAGAGTTCTTTAAGCAAATAAATTTGACATTGGCCAGGAATCCAGATATATGATGCCATGAAAGAAGTTACCATAATAACTGATCTGGGTGAAAAGGCTATATCAGGAATACTTTTACAAGACATTCATCCGGTGATATATTTATCAAGAACATTAACCCCAGCTGAAACAAGATACTTAAAGATGCAAATGGAAGCCTTAAAAATTTGTATGTATTCTTGAAAAGTATGGTTCTGTCTGCTTAACAGAAAATTTAAATTGGTCTTTGATCAGAGACGACAGGAATGTAATTTTAACATCAATTTGGGTCTATTGAAAATACATATTGTAAGATGAGCTTTATATATGAGGCTATTTGATTAAGAAATGTACAATGGTGGGTTGAAAAGGTTCATAGGATGACTATGAAGGAGTGATGCTAGGGCTGGGAAATCTGGCATGCATTAATTTCAACTCTTCTTATTTATAAATGTATTGTTTCTTTCCAGGTAAACTGACATTTGACTTTTCAAAGAAGACTTCAAAATTAACTAGCAGTGGTTCCTCTTGAAAATGGACAAAATGTGGCATTTTGGTGTTATCAAGTACTTGCAGAAAAATGGTTTAGAATCCCAAGGATATTCATGGTGACATGGTTGTTGCATTAGAGGATGATGCTCCAGCTTTATAAACAATGCAAAATTGGGCATTTGAATTTGGGAGGGGTGGGGAGAGTCAGGACATCCTTTGAAATATTATGTGTTGATGTATTATTCCAACTGGAATTCTTTGATAATGACAATGACGATGATTTTTTAAAATTAATCTTGTAGAAACTGATAAATTGGAAACTGTTAAGGATAATATTTTATCTAATATAATTGGAGCGAGTGTACTGTTTTTGAAAGGCCAATTAAGTCATTGAAAATTATGTTAACAACTGATGATTCTATCTTGTGTAAGGCAGAATTAATTGTTCCACCAAACTGTTTGAGAATGTTTATGGTAAAATATGGACATGATACACATTGTGGTCCAGCAACAATAATGAATCAACTGAAGTTAGAAGTATGCTGACCATGTAACCATAAAGATGTGGATCAAAAAGATACGAAAGAAGATATCTAATATACACTAGAATAAAATCAGAAATCCCTCACACACGGTATATATGACCTAAAGAAATTAAAACATGGATATGTGTACCTAGGGATCATGCATATCTCAAGAATTAAGGATTTGCTCTTAATACTTGTTGACGCCTGGGTTGACCTGTGGTCATAAGAATTTAGAATAAAGAAGCAGAAATGGTTAGGCAGGTATGAGGGTTCGTGTTTGCTAGAAATATTGTTTCAGAAAAGAATTACTAACAGATAATGTCCATGAATTTCCTAATGTTTTGTGTACATGGCTTAATAAGATCAAAATGACTCCATAACATCAAAACTCAAATGGAATTGCTGAAAAAAAAAAGAACGGTCACTAATGTTAAAATGGATTTGAAAGCAAACTCACCTTGTAAAAGGTTCTTCAGATCCATATTTCAGTTGCATGCATTGGTGTTACCAGACAGACGCTGTCTCAGGAAGATCTCTTTGTCCATCAGCTTCGATGCACAGACAAATACAGTCACTGTGAATAATGTTCTATGAAACTGTGGCTCCAGTTTGGTGTTGATGCAAATGAAATGAAGAACTTCAACAAAATGGATTTATATCTGAAGCAAATGGTGATACAGATATGATTCCTGATAATGAAGTTGGTCTATTAGCTGATGGAGATCAAATGAACAATGACATAATTATTGATAAAGGACAAAATACTAAATCAAAGCCTTGAGCTTTGAATGATGTTCCAAAATCTCTTGATGCAAATAATCATTCAATAACAGATACATGAACCAATTCATTTCTGAGAGATGTGATATCATTGTTATGCAAAATTATTGCATGTTTTTTACATCCTTATTTGTAGTTGCGGCTGTTTATGATAACTACCATTTCAACAACGTATTTTGGCTAATAAAGCATCTGTAAAAGAAAAGTTTGCATGTGACTACAAAAGTATTTAGGTAAACATTTAGAGTAAAGTTTAAGATTTTTGTTGTCTAGAAAGAGGTACCTCTAAAAGAATGGTAGGAATAATTTTCTTTATATGAAGATTATTGAATAAAAAAAGAATGATTAACTGTTTGCAGTGGACCAGAGGAAAGTAGAGTAACACATTGACAATGACGCTTATGAGTGTGACTGATGTTAAAGGTATTTCTAATCGAATCAGAGAGAAATAATGGAGTGTGCAAGCTGATTGTCCTTTCTTGCTGAATTCATGACAAACCGAAAGAAAGTGTGAAATCCAGACTTTTCTAAGTGCAAAAGTTCTCAAAAAGAAAAGAAAAAAAAAAAAAAAGAAAGCAAAACAGAAAAAGAAAAGAAAGAAAAGAATGTCCAAATGGTAGCCATTCTCATTGGTTGAAAAATGATAGCCTCAATTATATTTCCCAGCAGGGTTCTTTGATTGGTGGAAATTTCTCTGCTTGTGATTGGTGACAATAAAAATGTGTTGTATGAGCCAATTTCAGGAAATTTCTCTTTGATAGTTTTGTGCAAGACTTGCCGACAGCATGACAGTCAATGATTGGTAATAATTGTTGTCAACACTCATCCTCAACATTATCATTCATGATCAAAGACATGATTTAAAGCAATCGAATGGCAATCTGTCTCTTCTACACACTGTATGACAGGACAAATTCAGTTTCTGTTCTCTAAACTAAAACAAATTATTCAATATCTTTCTAAAAAGACAAGAACAGAAGAGGAATCGACTCAGAATTTGGTGACCAGATTTAGTTTCTGCATCCATCTTTATGTTTTTGAGTTCAAATCTCACCAAGATCAACTTTGCTTTTTATCCTTTGAGGGTCAATAAAATGAGCACCAGTTAAGAATAGGAGTTGAGAAAATAAGTACCAGTTAAATATTGGGGGTCTATAACTGATATAGGCCTTGTGCCTATAGTAGAAAGGTTTATTTCACTATGAATCACAAAGAAATAGACTTTGTCCAATCTGGGTTTATGTTTTCTTGCAATTTGACAGGATTGAATAATTTATTCTAAAAATAAAAGAAATTTTTTTTTTTTTCCCTCAGAGCTGGGAGTTAAATAAGAAAAATTCTAATTTGGTCTTATGTTGCTTCCTCATCCAACAAAATTAAATAACTATTTCTTCTAAAGTAAGAGAAATAATTCCCTTCTTCTAATGGACCAGTATTTTATACGAGAGAAAACACAGTAACATATGCCAATTTATTCAATTGCTTTCACCGGCCAAAGAAGGTAACTCAAGGTTAAATCTCTCACCAAAGCACTGGATAGATCTCAGCAGGGAGATCTTTCATATTATGGCCGTAAACTCAATGGAAAATACAATCAGAAACCAGAACAGAATAAAATAACATGAACCGTTATTACATTTTCTAAGCACGAATGTTTCAGATATGCATATTTAATGATGTTAGGTAACTTCTTTGACTCTCAAAAGTAATTGAATAATTTGTCATGTTACATCGTTTTCTCTGCTTTAACCTCTGGCCCTGAGAAAAACAATGGAATAATTTTCCTTATTTTAAAATAAATTGTTATTTAACCTTGTTGGACAGTAAGATATCATGAGGCCAGTTCAGAGTGGAAAAAAAAAATTCATTCTCATTGTAGTTGAGAGTTAAATGACAAAATTTATTATTATTATCATTAATGTTCTTTTTTTAATGGAAAATAAATTTTAGAATATCCCCAACTTGTGCCAAACAAGCTAATTACCGTTAGGATTGAACCTAATTCATATCTATGACTGTTATAAGTAAACTCATTCTCATTTCTCTCCTTGTGAGGCATTTTAAATTGCGATGATTGAAACAAGCAAAAGATTAAAAAAAAAAAAAGGTGAACTAAAAAGAACTAAATAAATAAATACATAAAATAAATAAACATATCAAAGAATGAATGTAGCAGACAAAGTGGAATATGGCCAAATGGAAGATTTGAAAGGATTATGTTGGACAAGAGAAATCTGAGTTTTTAAAAAAACATAAAACGGAAGCAAATGACAATGCAGAAATCACAGATGAGGACAGACATGAGTGGGTGGCAAATAAGTGACATGTAGTAATTTGAACATGGATGTTTTAAAGCTCCTTCTTAATAATTATTATATGACTTTTAGAAAAAAAAAAGAAAAGAATAAAAAGAAGTCTTTGGTTTTTTTAAAGGTTTTGGACATCAGAGAATCAGTGTTTGCAGAAAAAAAACAAAAAAAATAAAATACTTTTTAATTAATTTTTTGTTTTTAATATCAGAAACTGATTAAAGTGAGAGGCAGGGGGTCGTCTGCTGAAGCATTTTTTTCGATGTAAATATATTTCGTTTGCATTTGAATTGAATAAATAGATTTTGTTTGCAGTTTTAATTACATTTTCATCCTTAATAAATTGAAATTAGAACAACAGCATTTAAAATTTTCTGAAATTAAAACAACTAATACTCCCAAATGCTAACAATATATATATATGTGTCATCATCATCATCATCGTCCTTTAACGTCCGCTTTCCATGCTGGCATGGGTTGGACAGTTTCACTGAGGACTGAAAATTTTTCACTGAAGGCTGCACCATGCTCAATCTGATCTGGCAAAGTTTCTACAGCTGGATGCCCTTCCTAATGCCAACCACTCTGAGAGTGTAGTGGGTGCTTTTACGTGCCACCGGCTTGAGGGCCAGTCAGGCGGTTCTGGCAAAGACCACGCTCAAAAGGTGTTTTTTACGTGCTACCTGCATGGGAATCAGTCTGGCGGCACTGGCAACGACCACACTCAAATGTTGTTATCTAAGGGAAAGGGAAAGGCCAATACAGATTGGCCCCAGTGACATTGCAACTCATTTCTACAGCTGAGTGAAATGGAACAAAGTGAAATGAAATATCTTGCCCAAGAACACAACACACAACCCAGTTCGGGGATTGAACTCATTACCTCATGATTGTGAGCCCAACACTCAAACCACTGAGCCATGTGCCTTCACACAATATTCTCATTAATATTGTTACCTCTTTTACAAATGATGGAGGTGCTGTCATGATTGGTTGATATCAAAGTTTCATATATTAAAAAAAAAAAAAAGGTTCCTAATACCATTGCAATTCAAAGCATAATTCCCCAGCAACATCTTGTGAAGCACCTCAATCCAGATTAGTATCAATCACTCCAGATTGCAGTGAACATAATCAATAAGATCAAACATTCAGTAAAATCTGATAGAATACTTCAACAATTCTGTGTTGAAAACAAGAATTTGTCAAATTATTCCACCATATGACTAAGGGTCGCAGTCTGTACCAACTTGTAGGACTTCTTCCCTTGTACTAAAATTTCTCCAAAGTAAGAACTTAGAAATAGTGGTAAATATTTCAAGCAATCAAAAAATTAACATTTTCTATGTGACAGTTGTTTTTTAAAATTTTAATGACATTAAATCTGCAGCTTCAGGGGGAAACAACACGGACCTTATTAATGCTTTGTGGATAGGAAACTGCCATTATCGGACCCTGATTAACATTAAATATATCATTCTTTAAATAAGAAAAGGCAACTTTATTGTGTATAATGACCACCTCCCCTAGAAAAAAAAAACAAGGATTTCTATTATTTCTCCACAACATTTGTGGTGTTGCAGAGGAATTAATAAACATTGACTGAGTGAGTTTTGGCTAAGATTTGAAGATTGTTTCAGATGGCATGGAATCGTGAGTCATGGATTTCATTATCATAGATGTCCCTGACTGAATCCTTGATCCTTCCATTATTTATTTGGATCAGGTAATGGATCTAAGGCTAAAAAGTCACAAGGATAAACAAGAGCAGTATGCTACCGACAATATATCAAAATAATACTTACAAGAAGATGAAACTTGAGTATTTTCTCCACATGGTAACAGATTCTGGATAAACCACCATATGTACTCCAAACATTACTGGTTGGGGTTGCCAGTAAACCTTCCACTGTAGACTTTAAACCCATCAGTAACTCATGGTGTTGATTCCTGAAACCAAAAATAGCAAAATATTTAAATTGATGTTATACTGAACCTTCTACAATAGGAAAAGGGATTAACACTGGAAGGCCTTTTTAATGATATGTAGAGAATTGGTGGTGATCTACTGAATGGTGGAAAAGGCCCTCATAGTTACATATACAAAGGGTATTCTTTTATAAGCTAATCAGGAGAGAAGAAATAATTCATCTAACGAACCCTCACAGATTGGTGAGAATGATGTGGTTACTGACCAACTTAACATTTTGAGATTAATGTCAGCAGAAAAAAGAAGATAGGAAAGAGAGAGTCTTGACCAGAATATCTAGAAATTTGTGTAGTAAGAAGTTTGCTTCCTAACCACATGCGTCTGGGTTCAGTTTCACTGCATGGCACCTTAAGCAAGTGTCTTCTACCATAGCCACAGGCTGACCAAAGCCTTGTGAGTGGATTTGGTAGACAGAAACTGAAAGAAGCCTGCCATGTGTGTGTGTGTAAGATCTCCATTACTTTACCACTTGAAAACCCATGTTGGTATGTTTACATCCTCATAACTTTGCAGTTTGGCATAGAAGAGTGATAGAATTTGTACCAGATTTCAGAAAAAGGTAGTGGGGTCAATTTGTCCAGCCAAAAGCTCTTCA
>JAOPJW010000929.1:2834572-2844674 GCA_027122535.1 Octopus maya | reverse complement strand
GCCACTAAACAGATCAACTCAGAGCTTACCCCTGCCTCCACCCTGCTCCCAGAACTGATGGTATACCAGTTGAAGTTATTAAGTAGGATGGGGATGTAGTTGCTTGTGACTACACTAATTGTCCACGTATGGAACTGTTCACAGAATTGGAGAGAGTTGCTATACTGATTTCATTTTGCAAGGAAAATGGTGCCAAGTCCAGCTATGGTATTTTCATGGTTTTTCCTTACTGTTGGTATGATATTTCTTAAAACATTTACTGAATTGGCTGCTGACGTACATATGCTCCATCATTGTTCCAGAGTTTCACTGTGATAGAGGTACCACCAACATGATCTTTAGCATCAAACAGTTGTAAGAGAAATGCAATGAACAGAGACTTCTTCTATACCAAGTTTTCGTCGATCTTATGAAATATATTGTGTATTGTGTAAACACTGGAAAAGCTGAGGTACCCGCCTATGTTTGTTGATTTGTTTATCCACAACCTGCAAGATCGTTGGAGAAATTACACTCATTGACACTACTAAGGAGGTCTTCAGTGCTCACATAGACATTTTTGCCTCTGTCTTACCATCTATGTGTGGTGGGATGCATACTCTTTTGTTGAATGCTAAGTTTTGGAGGTAAATCCTTGTCATCTCACAAGGCATCATTGGGATTATAGAAAAGAGTTTAGAGTGCTGTTGTTATTATTGTTTTCATCGTTTTCATTGTTTCCATTTACTCTCACTCTTACCTCCTCCCTTAAGCAAATATACATCTACATTCACACATACAAATATACATGCACACAGGCTTAAGACAAATTCTTGGACTGACTCAGAGCAGACCTTGGAAAGAAAGGTAAGTCATTGAGAAGGCAAACAGCAATGAATGAATTTTGACTAACAAACAACCAGTACATTAAACAAACATTAGTTGGTTACACATTTAACCAACTGACTAAAAATAAAGAATATTGAACCAGTACTTGTATTATTATTATTGGTGTAATGGTCCTCCCAATACACAAGATTTGTTTCAACATATGAATTTACATCAAGAATCTTCCTAACCAAATTCAAAAACGAAGTATTTATAATTATTTATTACAATACAAAATCAAGTAATTAAGGTTAAAGGCTGTGTTTATCAAAAATCATCAGGAATATTATGGGATGTTAATCAGAAAACCACTATTACTGAGTAACAATTTTCCGATCAACATAATTTCTGATGATTTGGATAATCACAGTCTTTAAATTAATTTAATTTAAATGAATTAATTATGTATCACAATTATTTAATTATACATTTAATGATACTTATTCTAATGAAACAACTGGAGAACTCAATTACAATATGAACTATGCCTGAAATTTATGCTTTTCTATTTTTACTCTAAATATATGTGTGTGGAGGGCACACATACACACACACATATACATACAATCATCTTCATTTTATGTCCGCTTTCCATACTGGCAGGAATTAGACAGTTTAACAATATCTGACCAACTGGAGGACTGATTTTTTTGGATAGTTTTTATGACTGGATGCCTTTTCTTAATGCCAACCACTTTACAGACCTTACTGGGTCTTTTTATATGTACTAACACTAGTGAGTTCACTTTGTAGCTTGCAACACTAAAGAGCCCTATAACTAAAAGGAGAATAGAAGAGAGATTGTTGACTTTAGGTGAGGTGATAAGAGGAATAAATTTATTGTTGTGAGAAGTGATAGTGGTAAGAGTAACAGGCATGAAAGAGACTGGAGAAAACGAAAGAAATTAGTATTTAGGGTCATTGAAAATGAGAAGTATGGAATAGTAAGAGTGATGAGGTCGGCTGTGTAGGGTGCCTAGCATTATCCTACATTGTAAGGGTAAATATGAGGTGGTGGTGGGGTGCATGAAAGAAAAAGAAATAAGAAAAGCTTTAGAGAAAGAGTTATTAAAGGAAAGAGAAATGCAAGGGAATCTGTGGGAGGGTTGACCAGAAAGAAAGAAATGAGTAAGTGCTGAGGTGGCAGAAAAGTTATGAGATGGGGACATTGAAAGAAGAAAAGCACTGGGAGAAAAAGAGGCTGGAGAGTACTATAGATATGAAGGGGAAGAGCAACGAATGAATGCAGTGAAAGCACCCAAGGCTGAGAGGTTGTGGGAAGCAAACAGTGAGAAACAGAGAAGCAAGGGTAGCAGTGAGTAAATGCAACAAGAGCATTCCAACCACCAACATTCCCCTGGTTAGCATTCTCTCTACCATGGTTGCTTGAGAGAGCAGGTTTTCTCCAGTACACCATTTCACTAAATGTCATAGACTGTTGTCTTTTCTGTGAAGTTCAGAATCTTGAAATTAGTTTTCATCACTTTGTACCATGTCATTCTAGGTCTTCCTCTTCCACTGGCACCATCCACTTTGAGTATTCAACCTATTTTATGCAACTGCCATTTGCTATCATATATACACCACATGCCCACACCAATACAGTGTTCTTGCAAACTTCATATGATTCCTTATACATGACTTTACTCTCATGTCATTTATGCTGTATTGTTCATGTACATTGACATTACACATCTAGCAAAGGATGCTCACCTCATATTTTTATCAATTTTGCAAATCCTCTCTGTTTAAGATCAAGTCCTCACTACTATATAGCACTACACAATGATACAATCTGCCCTTTTCTTGAAAGGAGAAGCCCTCAAAATAGTTTCTAAATGGTTTTGAAATAAAATAGTTTCATCACACTTCTGATCACTGACACAAATGTATCAGTGGCCAGATGAAACCTTTTGTAACTTCAATGCAGACTGTACCATTTTGAAATAACAAAAAATGAACATAACAGTTTTTGTGTGTTCTTAAATGACTAAAATAACATTTTCCATGAGGTATTTATTATATATAGTATTTTTTTGCATATATTTTGTGATGTATAAATTGGGGGGGGGGGGGTAGAGATTTAAATTCTGCTGTATACTTTTTATGTAGACAAATATTATAAGTTAAAGCATTATTTTATGTCTTATAGAGTCCTGTTGTGAGAAATAAATCTGATTGCAAACTTCTTAGAATCTATTATGTTCTACCACTTGTTGCATTCCTTTGTCCTCTCTGTTGGTGGGTATCAGCAGTCTGAAATCAGTTTTAACCACTTCTGTATGGCTTTTCTGACACTTCTTTGTCCATCTAGCATCATTCATAAGCTTCAAATGTTTGTACCAATATAGTTATCTTTCTTATGTATTAACATTAAACATCTAGTAGAACATGTTTACTTCATTTCTCTCCAACATTCACACATCCTCTGCATTCAGTGCCCATGTCACACTTTCAAAAGACATCACAGTTTGTGCACTAAAATCGTACAATCTATCCTTTACCTGGAGAGAGAATATTCTTGTCAGCTAAGGTAAAACCCTCTGGAAAATTTTTCTTAACCATATAGATTTAGCTGCTAGGCTTTCAAAGTTCTCCATCACAGCTGAAAAGCAATCAAATACTTCAATAGAGCCTTTTGAGTATTACAAGGAATTTATTTTACTAGTATACTGACTGCTAACTACTCTTGTACATCTATTATAAACAAAGTTTTTATTCACTGTCAGCTTGCTTTTGACTCAACTGCAACTCTTGTGTATCCATAGAGTGCACTGAATGGAATTTCTTCTTGCCCTTTTCCTAATGGCATCAGTCTTGTCTTTTTCCTATTAAATTTAATTTAATAGAAAAGAAATTACTACTAAAATTTTAGTCTTTATGACAATTACTTCCTGGCCTCTTAATTCTTTTGTTTGCACATTTTTTCTCAAAATTCTCCACAGTTTCTCTTATAAAGACTAGAGCTCCCATGAATAACTGGTTTTAAGCATTTCCATTATGACTTGGAGAACTAATACATAGTGGGTGTTGAGAACTAAACCGTGATGGACAGCTACATGCACCCTAAATTTCTCGATGAATTCATTTTGCTGACTGCTTCTTTGTACAAAGCTTGTCCTGCTCTCACAAGCCATTCATCTACTCCTAGCTTTTCCAGATCAACAAAAGCTATGCCACTACATAGCCTACTCTTTATCTGGCTTACTTTTATCTAAAAGTTTCTCTTGTGGTTGTCTCACTATGTAGAGGGCATTTTGCTGTAATGCAAATCTGAACTGCATTTCCCCTATCTATATATAGAATTGATGTATAAACAAAATTATTCACTGTAATTAAGAGCTCAATTAATAACATGTTATCACAATGTGGAACAAAATTGGATAAAATGATCATTGAAAGCAGCACATATAGAATAAATAGCAGAAAATCATAAAGACCCATGTAAAGTTAATAATCTAATTGTTCTCTACAGCTGTTTCAAGAATATAAACTATATTTAGTTATATAATTACACCATGAAGTCACAATTAAAAAGAAATGTGTTACTCATTCTTCGGGAGAAAAAGAAGTGATGCTCAGACAAACTTTAATGATTGAAAAAAAATAAGAGACAGGGGGAAACAGAGAGAACAAAGAGAGAGAACAGAGAGAGAACAGAGAGAGAGAGAGAGAGAGAGAGAGAGAGAGAGAGAGAGAGAGAGAGAGAGAGAGAGAGATAAAGAGAGAGAACAGAGGAAAAACAGAAAAAGGAAAAGGGAGAAATTTACCAGATATAAATTTCAATTACGGTTTTATACAATAATGCTATTTTATGTCGTAAATACCGCAGTATATCGTGAAACTATGAACAATTAATGAAATTTATGCTTTTTCTGTTTCTTTCTCTCTCTCTCCCTCTTGCTCTCTAACTCGATCTTTGTATATATGCATGTATGTATGTCTTTATGTTAATATACATGTATATATACACACATACACACATATACACCCACAAACGCATATACATATATATTTGCATACATACCTACAATATGCATACATACATACACAAACACACACACACACACACACACACACATATATATATATATATATATTTAGGAACATACATATATACATATATACAAATATGCATACATGCATGCAAACATACATGATACATACATATATCGTGTCAGATCTAGTTACTATTTCGAGTCGTTCAAGTAATTCACGCATAGGTCTTCTTGTTGGCTTCAAGAATTAAATTATGCTGAACGGAATACACAGTAAGCACTGATGAAATATATAAAGCCAACAATTCAGGTGTGTATCCGACACTCTGTCAAACTTTCACTTTAATAATTAATTTATTTCTTCGCATTCAATTTAAATAATGCTTGCTAACAAATATAAAAGCTTCTGTGTAGTTGAACTACTAGAAATAACGGCCAAATTTTCTTAAAATGGCTCTTAATCGACATGTATGAAAGGAAAATTTATTGGATCTTGTACCACTATGGAGTAGTGTTGTGCACTTGGGAGTACACTGCTGTGAATCTGATATGATCAGAGAAACTGAAAGAATTGAGGGCTGTACAGAAAACAAGTGTTTCACTGGATCCTGAATGGATCCTGACCGGAGCCCCGTCCCGTTAATAGCCTTGAATATCATGCCAAAGTCGATCTAATAAGCAACCTCAACGCCCACAAGTTATAAGGCTGATTATCTGGTCTTCTTCTGTGACATGAAGGACGAACCTAAGGCAGCTGAAAAGATAAGCAAATAACGGGAATGCTCATAACTTTAATATCTTTGACAATGTGTGTGTGTGTGTGTGTGTGTGTGTGTGTGTGTGTGTGTGTGTGTGTGTGTGTGTGTGTGTGTGTGATAAAACTGCTCCAGGGCTACACCTGAGTTGGAACATATATTTAAGACTTAAAATATACGATGTTGTTAATTGTTGATTAAACCTCATTAAGGTTCAAATTTATGACAAAACGTAAACCGATGAGAGATTTAAGAAATAACAAAGGAGAATCTACATAGTTGCTCAACCTGCTGGAAAGAGCAGCCAAAATTCCTTCAAATTACACCGCAGCACCTTTAAAAAGTTACAATGTTACATAATTTTGTCACGGATTCCTTGAATATGGGTACAGACATGATGGTCACGCCTGGAATGTCTTTGATAAATGATCTGGTCAATCAAAGCAAATCTGGGTTTAACCAACCCGATCACCAGTAACAACAGTAACAACAACAAATTCTTCATGTCATGTTATCCTTGTTCGGATAAGAATCGTGATTACATAAAGGAAGAATGTTGCAAGTTACGGTGACTTGCACAATAGCGAAACGAGAACGAAGTTTCTTTCTGTGAAGAGAGAATAGAATTTCTTAGTCAAACAGAAGAGCGTGAGAAGACTAGAGAGTAAGTAGTAAATGCAAAATGTCCCAAAAGTTGAATAAATTGCTGTCCATTCTTTCACATACATGTGCATCTGCATAGTAAATCGCAATCTATGGAACTCCCTAACATATAACGGTTAAATTTCCTTTAGATCTGAAAGCATCGGCAGTACTGAGAATTTGATGATTGTTTGGTTGGCTTGAAGTGACGAGTTTGCATTTAAAAGTGAGCCTTGGCAAAAAAATCCGGAACTTGTCTTTGAATTCCTGTTTGAAAACCAAGTTGTCTGTGCAACCACATAATTTCGTTAGACTTCTAATTATGGTAGCCATGGAACATGACCAGAGACACAAAGCTTGTTTTCCCAAGCTACTAGCTCCAACAATTCCAGTATATTATCCGTAATTTAGGTTAGTGGTTGTAAACGAAATAAAATGTGAAGTGGGTTCATTACAGTCTTGATTCTAAACGAATAGGCTGGAAACTAGACATTTTAAAGCATTTCAGTAAGTGTGGCACAGTGATATCGAACTCATAGCCACATAGTTGTGATGTCAGAGACTTACTGTTATTGCTATCATCATAATTTTAATACTTATGATACTTATTTTAGATTCAGGTGACCTGATGAGATTGGAACAAATTCTGAAAAAATTAAAACGAAATCTGTTCTTCCTTTTGCATAAGCCATACTAATTCAAGCGTTCCTTTTCTTTCCTTCAATATTTACCTCAATAAACAAACAAAGAATCACAACAGAAAGGAAGAAAGCTAGAATGGATAGATTTGGATTTACATTCTGAGAGCTAGTTTTCATATATTTTGCTCACGTTTTCAGTAACCACAGTCGAAAGAATAAATGTAAAATATATATTTAAAAAATTCAAATCAATAATTTATCTACTTAAATAGCAGTTATTGCAGAAAGTCTTCAAGATGTAATACTTTTTTGAAAAACATTTTTGAAAGCGAACAACACTTCAGATATTGTATTGTTTAAAATTATATCAGAATTTTATTCCTCTTAAAAATATATTATTTGGAAATCCGATTTCTTATCTCATACCTCAATAGAATTTTTTTTTTTTTTTTTTTTTTCTGAGTTCAATAAATGATTGCATGTTTTCAAACATAATGAAATATATAGCAAATATGCCAGAAAATGAAAGCAAAGTAAATTTAATGAGTGTTTGGAAAAGAGGAGGAATTTAAATAAGCCTTTCACATGAAATGCATTTTATTAAATTGGCGGTCTCAACTGGATTATCCAATAAATTGTAGGGCTGCCTCCAAAAGGATTTATAGTTCGCATAGCATTAAAAATATTCGCAGCATTCATGATTGATACATCTATTTCAAACTGAACCTGTCCCTGCAAATAGAAATAACTATACAGATGTGATGTAAGGCACCAATATAATCAGTAAGATCCTTTCATGGGAGACTTAGCTTACGAAATAGAAAATCGTTAAAATAATAGACGAGATGGGACTACAGCAACCTGTCATTCTATAGATGTTACTTTTCTTTTCTACTGTCTGCATATCATTCTAGAGTATTTTATTACGTAAGAAAATACCCTTAATTCATACTGTTTCTTACCCATTTGCAAGTACTGATGAATAATCAATCAGTCTGTTGTGCAATTACAGATGCACAGAGAAACGAATCGACTCTAGTCACTCCTTTTCAAATCAAACGTAATTAAGTGAGTAGAATATTTGTTTTTCGTGAAGAGAGGCGACAATGTCTACTACTAGTTGTAGGGCTTCTATGAAAGGAGTAAGCGGGGAATTTAGAAAGCTTTCTTCAAAACGAAAAGCTTGCTGGCTTGAATGTTTGCAACAGAGTGGACTCCAGTAAAGGCATCCAAGGTGCCAGGTGATGGTATAAAATCGACCGACGCATCAAAGTCTACCACGGAAATAGACTATAGCGTAATTTGAACTCAGAATGCAAAGAAACGCAGCAACCATTGCTAGAAATCTGCTTCTACATCCTTACACTTTCGTAGATTTATCGATTTATCGACCTTAAATGAATGAAAGGCAAAATTGAACCAAGAGCATGAAGAATTGGAACAAAAGCTACAAAAGCATTGTGCGTGACGCTCTAATGGTTCTGCTAGACCACCACCATTACAGCAAATAAAGTTAACTAAATTGGCATAATTATTTCATATCTTATTCACTCTTAATTTAGTTTGATGCTAACATTTGTAAAATAATCATATTTATTTTCGTCACGGAATTCCTCTTAATCCAGCAAAGTATTCATGTTGTGGTAATTATTTGGACATTAAAATATTCACATTTACGCTATTATTCAACACTCCACTTTACTATTATTACAGTGGTACACTTAATCAATTCACAAAAACATAATGATGAATTAGGCCGCATCCTTAGCATCGGATGATTCTAACGATACAGCTTCTCATTGACTTTAGCGAATACAAACCTGAAATTGAATGCATCATTGTAAACCAACATAACACTCGTTATATATGAAGAGCTCTCGCTTCAGCGGCAATAACGTTAGCGATTTACAACAAAATGGGGTGATTAAGAAATAAAATATCTTGGCTGTGGACACAACGTAGGATTATTCACATAATCGATTCGGCCTCTGGCAACTGCTGTAAATAAATAATTTGTTGTTACAATATAAAATAAGATAGATTACTGGAAGTGTTGTCAAGTGCTAAACATCTCATTCTTAGAAAAGTTTTCCATAAGGAAAAATAATTATTTTACGGGTTTTTCTCGTAACTTCTAGTGCAGCTTGGTGTATCATATCTCTACTATGCTCTATGTGAGGTAACGGATGAGCTTCTTTTAAAAGTGACAACCAAATCTCTGTCAAATTGCACACTATGTTAAAAATGGAAGAACACATTCGGTAAGCCTGGGGAGCAATAAGAAAAGATCTATCGCTTATCGAATGGTCATTCACTCACAGATCCTTTCATACTGAAACAACATGGCAGAACTTTGAGAATACTGTTACTTACACATATTCAAACACGCTTCTACAAACCCACAAACATTAATAAAAATAGGCGACTGAGAGAGAGAGGAGGAGGGAGAGAGAGAATGATTAATCAGGAGAATTAAAAGACTTCATAAAAATCAATCAGTTAAAATGCTACCACCAACAACCTCCTCAAGAAGGTTCGAGTTGGGAAAACGGAAAAACACCATTTGTAAATCAGCATGAAAACCTACACCGCCAATCAAACAGTTATAGAAGAAAATTGGATATTGAAAAAAAAAAAAAGAAAGAATCAGAACCCAATTTTGTATGTTGTTGTTGTTATTATTCAGGTTACTGCCTAGAATCGAACTCGGGGTTAGTAGACTTAACAACTACGATCTTAACCACTACGCCATATACTCGTACATAATTCCTCATCTCTTAAATAATTCCTCATCTCTTAAGTACATAATTCCTCATCTCTTAAATATAGAATTCAAAAGTGTTTTATTCATATTCCAACAGGCAGGAGACCGCTGTCTCACCGATAGAAGAAAACAGCAGTCTTACACATGACGCTAATGAAATGGCAGAGGTGCTGCAGAAACACAATTGCCCTGTCTTCCTCTTCATCCCCCACCCCTCCTCTTCCTTATCTCCTTTTCCTTCCCCTTCCCCACCTCCGCCTCCACCTCTTTATCATCGCTATGCAGAATCAATCAAGGACGCTATGTCTGAATTGCAAGATATATATATATACATATATATATATGCCTATGTACACTTGTTCGTATACGTATAATGAATCTATATGTGCATATACACATATGCACAAACACACACACACACACACACACACGCAC
>JAOPJW010000914.1:288-12460 GCA_027122535.1 Octopus maya | reverse complement strand
TGATTTTTCGTTATCCATACGAGATTATTCTACTGTGAAACTTGATTTTTCGTTATCCATACGAGATTATTCTACTGCGAAACTCGTTCTAAAATCCACAGGCACATTCGCATTCCTCTTGGACAGTTTTCTCTGCCAGAGACTCGCTTTCACTATGTCCACATTGATCTGGTTGGACCATGACCTGTCAGTCACACTGTTTCTCTTATATATTGACATGCGTTGATTGTTTTTCTCATTGGCCTGAAGCCATTCTGATAGTGGGCATTTCCACTGAGTCAGTTGCTCAAGCTTTTGTTTCTAACTGGATTGCTCGCTTTGGTGTCCCAGCTAAAATAACCACTGATCATGGATGCCAGTTCGAAGCTTCCTTATTTTGTGAATTATCACGAATCCCCGGCATTCATCACTTTCATACGACCAGCTACCATCCAGCTTCCAACAGGATTGTGGAATGTTTTCACAGGCAACTGAAGGCCACTCTGAGCGCCACTCCTGATCCACAGTCTTGGACAGAATTCTTGCCTATTGTTCTTCTTGGTTGTCACACTGCTGTTAAAACAGACTTAGGTTTCTCCTCTGCTGAACTCCTTTATGGTACCATCCTGGCACTCCCTGGTACAATGTTGGTGCCAGACAATTCATCACATCCTGATCCAATGTCGTATGTCACCAGACTTCGCTTGTATTTCTCAAGTCTTCCACCCATGCATCCGCATGACCAGTCTATTCCCTCTCTCATCCCACTGGACATTGACAAATGGACCACGCCATCACCTACACCTCCACCTTCCTTTCCACAACCTATCACAAACCTATGTCACCAGGACAGGCCACACTGTGCACAGGCCCAAAAAACTCACCAGAGTTATTTACATTTAACCTTTTTTTTTTCCTGTGACAGATAATTGTTTTCTTGTGTGCTGAACAATTCCAACGCCTTGCCATTGAACTTTGTCAAAAATTTTGTGTATGCTCCTTTTATATTGCTTGTAATTATTTTTTCCTCAACTTATCACATTTTGTATCACATTTTGTTGTTTGCAATCAGTGGCCATCGTTGCTTTTCTTGTGCCTGCTCCAGTCATTCTAATTTCGCACTAGCATTCTCAGGGGAGAGCTCCTATAGCGAGGCACAAGGAGCCAGCACCATTTTGTATGACATCTTGCTGGTAGCCATTACCAAGACAGGAGCAAGATCTTACCTGCAACCATTTGCCATGCGCAAAATGACAGCGAGACTCGTCGGCAATGACTATTTAAGCAGGAGAATTAAGACATTCTCTCTCTTTCTTCCTCCTCGCTTATGATGAAAAACACTGTGATGCTGGCAGCTCACAGTGGATTCTTATCCTGCTCTAACTTCACCTGTTATCTCCAGGGGTAATGTACCTCATGTGAATGGAACTGTAACGAACCACATGCTGCCATAAAGATGGTCACTGGGAGCAAGCCACATGAACAAGAACTAAAAATAAGCGACTATTGAATTGCACTCCACTTGTAAACTTCTTTGTGTTCCAGATCCTTAAGACGACAGAAATAATTATGATGGGAGAAGGAGATACTCCACAGGTATCACAAGCCTTCAATTCCATTATAAACTAAAGTAGCAGCTATTTCTACTCATTCTTTGAAAAGTATTATTTCCTTATTCTAATATAATAATTTTTGGAATTGTTTTAGGTTTGTTATCTGCTGTGTTGGAAGTTTATTTCAAAGGCAAAGTATCAGATATCAAAATAATACCAATTAGTATTAGTTACAGCCGCATCCTTGAAGAAAAGCTTTATGCTTATGAATTACTTGGTGTCCCCAAACCTAAAGAGTCAACTTATGTATGTATAATTTATTTTGTGATCTGTCCTGTGATTTTTATAATACAGAAGTAGTAAATATTTCAAATTTCAAAAGAGTGTGTTAAGATAAATCATAATGTTATTCTAGAAAATTATATCTTAACTGTTGTGCACATTCTCTTTCAGGGAAAATGTTGGAAATAGTTCAGAAGTATTACTGAAAATACATGATACTCTAAGTATTAGTTAAGAAATCGGGAGTAAAGCAATTAAGAGTAGGGATGTGAAATTAGAGATCTCTTGGAATAAGCACTGATTTATTGAAAGTGTCAAGATAAATGTGTAAAATTCTTCATTAGCTGTTAAAATTGTTCAAGGTGTACAAAGAAAATAATGAATCAATGTGTAGAAATTATAGAGCTTTAAATAAAGCAGTAAAAATAGTGTAGATAGTGCAGAAGAGTGTTAAGATGGCTGTAATACAGTTTGAATGTAAGACCATATATAGAGCTATATGCCCTGATTTTGTATGATAGCTGTAAGGAAAATATTTATTAAGGAATGACCAGTTTAAAATAATTTTAAAGACAAAGTCATTGAAACTTGAAGGTCAATCTGGTTTGAAATGTAAGTGGGCTAAAAGTAAAGTCATAATTAATTTGATATAGTAATAAGTGTAAGATTCTGTTCCCACTGTCAAATTAATTTATAAAACCATTATAAAACATTAGTGTGTAGCCTACTTCATTCTCAATACAGAGTGAATCCAGGAGCTAGCTTGAATATTTGAAATTGGACAATACTCCATTCAAGCACTAAATAATATTAGCATATAATTTAGTGTTGTGTAGATATTTCTACCAAAAAATCAACAGATGTTGAAAGGCAGTTTCAATATACAGACAGGAAGTAAAGATAGTAATAGTATTTAAAGCAAAACCGTAGATGTGGAAATAGAGCTTCTTTCTGAAGAGACAGTGGCTGTAAGATGAAATTACTCTCTATGTTCATAGAGTAAAACCTTATTACAGCAACTGTGTTGTTCACCTGGGCAATAGACATTACACTTTGTATTTGAATACCTGCCTGACAACTGGCTTCATTTTTAATTAACAATTAAATGGCTAGCAGTAAAATAAACATCTATTTATAAGAGCAAGGCCCCATGAAAAGTCATGGACACTGCTCTTCCTTTAAGTTAGAGCTAAAACTTACTCTGAGAGTATGCAAATGAAGAAATTTTCAAAATCTATATTATAAAAAATATATATAGTTAATCATGTAAAATAATGAAGGAAATATAATATTTATTAAATTGCAATGCAAAAGCAGTAGTGAATAAAACATTTGCCTGCCCAAAGCTCTTTCACACCTTTGTGTATACTCAAACACAAGAAAACCTTTGACTGTGGAAATAGCCTCAGGAGAAATTTCTCCTCTTGGAAATACATCGGGCTATGAATGATATCTTCAGATCATGGGATACATACATTTCTTCAGTCATGCATCATCAGCCCCAAATGCCAATTTTGATCTTCACTCCTCTATCAGAATGATAGTGCTGAGATATAAAAACAGCCAATAGTAAATTTGCTGGTGTGTGTAAAACCTGATCAAATTGGAATTAATAAAATAGAGAGTTAGCATTGAATAAAATATGTGCATATACAATATTTTACACTTTTGTATAAACTTGAAGAAAGCTCCTTCACTGTGGAAATAGTCTCGGGAGAAATTTCTCCTAGACAATTTGTGGAAACACATTGGACTATGAATGACATCATCAGATTGTTGGATGCATGCATTTCTGAATTGTTATACATCGTTAGTCATAATATTTATACTTGTATCAGAGGTCTATAGCTGCATGATAACAGATACCTATATTATTATGGAGAAAGTTGCTTATTAATTAGGTATGTAGTAGTTACTAAAATAAAGCAATTATAAAATTGCTAAAATAAAGCAATTATAAAATTGCTAAAATAAAGCAATTATAAAATTTCTTAATATACTAGTATAATTAAAAAAAAAAAGTTTTGATGGTATGGCTGTTTGGAATGCTATAAGCCTTATAATAATAGCTATGTGATTGCTGCTATTTCTAGCATGTTAAACATAGTCAGGTTACTTTGAAGCTTGTTTAAATTAGAGACGGAACACTATAAGCCTTACAATAATAACTATCTGATCGTTACTATTAAATTAGAGATATATTACAACTTTGATAAATTACAGAAAGAAATATTTACTAAGCAAGTGAGATGTTTTATAAATTGAAGTTTTTAGGAAAATTTACTTTCTGAACTTCCTTTTATTATTGAATATTTCAAGTTCACAAATTTAAATATTCAGTACAAGATGTTTTTAACAAGCTTTTATTTATATGATTTTTTTTTTATTTCATGTTTATTTCATTCGTTGTTTGCAATGTTCTCTCTCTTCTCCTCTTCTCTCTCTCTTTCTCACACACACACACACACACACACTGTCTCTATAATATAAACACACACACACACACACTCCAGGTTTGATTTCATTATTACACAAATATCACATTAGATTTTGCAATTCAACATGGGGCATCCAAAAAATATGTGACTGAAAATATCAATGTGAAAATATTATCAAGTGGCTAGCTGAAAACTACCCAGTCTTTCTGCTACTCAGATATAATGCAGTTACACCAGCAGAATTAAATTTCATGAAGCATCTTAAAGAGGCAAAACATTGGATTTAGATGTGCAGTGCAAACTTGCATGGTGTGTTGTTGCTGTTATCTATCCCCAGAGAGCCGACTTACAATCAGAAGTTTTCCAACCATTGCATCTCTTTTTCAGGTGTAGTATACTTGGGACTGTATTATCCAATGTATCATTCAATTTTTATGACATTGATTTGAAGGGTATTTGGTTACTATTCTTAACAGGTAGTGACCATATCAGAGGTTTCCTTGTTGGCTTGAGTTATATAGAAATTCAGAAGTAATTAGATATTAAGTTTTGGCCAACATATATATCAATTATAGTATATAATGTAAATAAACACTTCATACATCCTGAGTAAAAAAAAACTGTCATGAAATGGTTGAGAGTTAAGTAAAGTAAGCTTAAACCAGTGAATATGTATCAATGGCAGCAAAATACATTATTTACAATGGATAGATCAATGTACTCACCTTGTTTGTTGTTATCACAATGTTTCGGCTGATGTACTCTCCAGCCTTCATTAGGTGTTCTGTTGGAATTTTGAACCCAACCCTTTATTTGACTAATGGGGTACTCTGCTCTCATTTCTAAGGTATGTTGCTGATGTTATTTTTCAAGTTCTTGCCTGGGATTGAACTTAGAATCTGAGGGTTAGTAGTCCGTGCTCTTATCCACTATGCTATATACCCATGGGCAATTATAGAGTGAATTTTAGGGCTTATAAACCTAGTATTTTATCTTTTCTTAAGAGAGAAATTCCATATTTATCTCTTTACAATAATCTATGATCATAAACCATTTCTTCAAATTTACAGCAATAATGGGTCATTATCACTTTTGGGTTTTTGTTATTTGATTTCTCCATTCAGTACACCAAAGGAAAACTAAATATAGCAGGTGCATTATTGTGAACCTCCAATTTCTTAGAATTTCACCAATCATATGGTAGCCAATAATGTACCTAAATTAATATGCTTCTCTAAAAAATTACAAAAATAAAAAAGATAATGAATTAAAATGGAGTAGTTTTGGTGAAGCATTGTGCAGTATTATTTTAGAAAGATTGGTTGTGTAAGGCCAGAGTAATGCGAAAAGGGACCCTTTCAGCATGGATGTAGGCTCTATCTTTAGTTCCTTGTTCACTCTTCCAGCTGTTGACATCATAAACGACTGCATTGTGTTTCTTCTTTCATCTCTCTGTTATCCACTTCTTCTTCCCTTCCTCAACCTCCACTGTTTCAGTCTTTACACCCTTGGATATCCGAGAGCTATTGTAGTCTGTAACACTTACTTTCAGTTCAATGATGAAGCATACAGATCTCGAGTCTGCCAATGGTATCTAATCCCTCAATCCTGCTGGCCATCTCATACATTGACCAACTTAACACTTATCACTCATGCATCTTTTTCTTGAGATTGAGATACGTTCATGATATCTGATCCTCATATACACCAGAAATTCAGCATTGTCAACAACCATATAAATTTGAAATAGAACACCCAGATGAGTCCGAAACCTTCCCCCCTGCTGGATTTCCAAATCAAAACCACAGAGGTTGGTTCCATCTATACTAACTTTTATAGGAAAGCAGCCAGTAGGAACCTGTTCGCATATTACTAGTCAGCTCTGTCCACCAGAGCCAAAGCTGCATGTATGTGCAATGAAATCATACATAAACAACTGATTCAACACAGCTGAGAAAGCTATTGACACCAAGTGATTCCTTAAGAACTTAACACACAATGACTGTCCACCATCTTTAGCCAAATGACTGCATCTATGAAACACCAGAGTGGGTAAACCTCATAAGAGGGCCCATAATCCCAAGTCTGAAATGTGCTTCTTTAAACTGCCCTATTTTAATGGCAAAACAACTGCAGCTATACAACATGCAACCCACAGGGAGGGACTCAACATACAGATGGTGGACACCACTCCATTCCTGAGGAAATTTCTGTCTAGGAATAATATCACACATAGCATTGTGGGGTGCATACTATCCAATTGCCCCATCAATGACTTCAAAATGTGCTCAAGGGCCTATATGAAGTTGTTTGCAGTAAATGTGGGGCATTGGGAGCACCATCACAAAATTGAACATTCGAATAAAAGAACATATGCTCATAGACATGTCAATAAAAAAAGCACCTCAAGAAGTGCCAGATCCAGGATTTCAAGGTACCCATCAGGGCTACTTGACACAATAGGGGCAATCTCAGAATCATAGGGGCCCTTTTTATCAACAAACTGAGACTAACCATTAACAACAGGAAGAAACTACATGAAGCAGACTTGTTACAACACCAGTCTGTGCTTGTCACCTTTCTCTTGTTTCCTCTTTCCTCTCCAACATATCAAAGCAATGACCTTTTCATCCCATGCTTTTCCAAATGTCCTGAAGAGGAGGTTATAGCTCTGAAATATTGAATACAAGGTAGAATAATGATATTCTAAAGAATTAACAATGTATATAAATATGATTTCACAAGATATAATGTATTGACATTGTTTTGTGACAGCTAGGCAGCTTGAAAATTATTTCAGCATTCAAAAAAAAACAAATTGATCTGTAAACAAGCCCTAAAATAAGCTAAGATATTGAACAGGTAACCAAATCTTGCTCTATCATATTTTTTGACTCTATCTTCTGTTCCTTTAAAGTCTAAGAAGCTGAAATTCTGTCTCCATGGGAACATCTATTAAATATATGTAACTTTCTACAATGGGGAAAAGTATTTTTGGAATCTTCTGTACTGGTTGATATGGCTTAAGATACATACAAATCATAATAATAAATAAATAAAATATTTACTCTTTCTTTTAACGTTTGGTATCTCTGTAATGATAGCATAAGATGACTCCATTTAATTCACAAAAAAATGAAAATTCTGAACATACATGAAGTGTGTTACAATTGCTTGGGCAGTTAGATGTTGGTAAATTGAATCCAGAACATCTTTATTGTATTGGGTCATCCTATAAATAATGCACTCTTTTTATACTTCTTTTATTTTTCAAAATTAAGATGAACAAAGTTCTTTTTATTCTAAAATATACTCTCCTTCATTTTCTACAATGCTCTTCTATCTATCTGGTAGACTTGCAAGGCCCCTCTTCCAAAATTCACTTGTCCTTGATGAAAAATTCTCCTCCCATACTGTTTTCACCTTGTCTACAAAATTCATATCTTTTCCATCCAAATGATTTTGAAGACTGTGGAATAAATGATAATCAGATGGAGCAATGTCTGGCGAATATGATGGGTGGGACATCATTTCCCATTCAAACTACTCTAGCCTTTAGAATGTCATCTTCACTGTATGTGACCAAACATTATCCTGATGGAAGAACAGCTTTCATCTTGAAACCAAAGATGATCGTTTCCTTCTAGTGCTGACTTAAGCCACCCAAGCTGTTTGCAGTAGATCTCCTTTGTTATCATTTGGTTTAAGTTTAAAAGTTCAAAGTGGACTAAACCTTTCATATACCACCAAAACAAATAACAACACCTTACATGGAGGAAGACCTTCTTTAGCCTGGGTGCTGGTGTTTCTCCTTTCCCTACCCACTGTCTTTGGTGCTTGACATTTTTATAGAGAACTCATTTCTTGTCACCAGGTTCATCTGTGAGACATGACAGCCAAGAAGAGCACACATTCACTCTCTGCATGCGATTAGACTTGGAAAGTTTGTGAAGAACCCATTTACCCAATTTGCTAACTTTTCCAATGGTTGAATGACCAAATCCAAGCTTCTCTGCTACTTCTTCAACAGTTACAATGGGATTTTGTTCCACCAGGGTTTGCAGGACGTCCTCATCAAGCTCTACAGACCTCCCATGACGAGGCTCATCTTCTAGGCTGTAGTTTTTGGCTCAGAATTTTTGGTACCTCTGTTGACACTGGCTTGCACTTATTGTCTGATCCCCATATACTGCATTAATATTCCTTGAACTTTCTGTTGTTACCTTTATTGAACTAATAAAGCAAAATATGCTGAATATGCTCCTTTGTCGCTTCCATTATAGCTTTTAAAAAGTAACTGTTAAAATCGAACAGCACTCTTCAAAACTTATTCTAAGAATAATTTATCCTGTCCCCCTCCAACCTTTAGTTCATGCAATTGAAAAAGACGCATTATTTATGGTATGACCCAATAATATTGTAATGCACCATTCATTCAACACACTACTCTCCAAGCTGAAGAAGGAGCCATTATCTGGTTGCTTAATCTGCCAGAATTAACCACTAAATCTCTTTCACCCAGGGGAAGGGCACGTTTGATAATGTCCTCTCTAAATTCTAGTTGATAAGAATTAAACAACGGTTACCTTTAGGGTGGAACTTGAAGGACAAATTGCATTTATTATCAATTTGAGATTGTACAAGAATAATACAAGTAAAAGAATCAGACAAGAATAGATCAAAATATATTATCACTGCATTAAATTAAATATAAAAAGGAGTGATTGTAGAAACAACAAATACAATCCTATATTTGCTTATTGGACTTGACAAGTTGTAAGTGTACAAGATGTTTCAATTTGTTTGATGGAGCAATAGTGGAAATAAACTATGAAAATGTCATAGCATTAATAAACAAACATCATAGCAACTTTGTTGATGACTCCTCTTTTTTATCTTGTGATAAATTTTAGAGTTTTACATGCTAACTAAAAGTGGAGAAAGAGAATGGAAAAAGAAACAGGGAAACATGGCTACTGTTATTTGAACCAATGCAGAGTAAACATGTTTGACTATTTGATGTGATTATTGTTACTGTTTGTGCATTTAAAATGATGTTGGCAGAGCAAAATTACTGGAGTGTTCTGAATATTATAACTAGTTAGAACAAATGCGCATAAACTTGATAGACTGATAGGGATATCAAAATATTAGAGAGTAAAGATTTCATTTGCAAAATTTGGTGCTGAGAAGAATATAAGAGTAAAGTAAGTCAGACATTTGATATTGACATCATTTGAGTCAAATGATGCTAAAACAGACTATCAAAACAAATTGTTACAATGTGAAACAGGTATGAAAATTTTGAAAGCTTATTTCCTGTTAGATGTTTGTAATATCAATGGAAAAACAGTATTCTTAGAAATTTTAGTAGTTAATGAATACTTAACAATTGATTTTATCAAGTGATTTAAATTCCATTTAAACCTTGATATTTTTCGTTACAGGGTCTCTTCAAAGCAAGAGGTGTTTTATTTGAAGATTATGGCAATATTCATGTTCATATAGGTGAAGCTATTTCAGTCAGTAGTTTCAGTGAAAATATAATCAACAGAGAAATTCACAACTTACTGCCACGGTATCTACAAAGTTTTGCTCTTTTAGAATTATTCATTTTAATTTAAAGAATCCTAAAGTTTCAATATAAACTTCCTGTATACTCAAAAAACACTCGCTTACACAACCATATCCAAAGATTTTCAATATATTTGCTAATATGAATTGTATTTGTTGAATAAGTGTCTTATCATTTGCAATCTTTTTTTAAAAATTTATACGCATGATGCTAATACACCTAATATGTAGTATCCTACATAGAAAACTTCATCACATTTTTACAGTACACTATGAGCAGCCTTTCACTAACTCCAACCATATCCAATGACAACTATTGAGGAAACTAATAGTAGTTTGCTTCAGCAAAAGCAAATTCAGAAAAAATATGGTGATGTATTGTGAGAATATTTCAAGCAAGATTTGTTACTAGAGAAAAATGATTGGCACCCTTTAGATATTTAGGAAGTTTATCACAAAATGAAATGTAAACTAAGCGAACAATGGACCAAGTAGAATGATTGAAGATTAATGAGTAATTCTTGATTTGGATGTGTTTATGTTCATTTTCTTCGTGCCATATATCATTGACATTTTCTCTAAATACAGGTTCCATATGAAACAATAAATATGTCTTCTCTTCAAGAACCAAATGTAACTTACTTTTACATTTTGTATGTAAGCACCTTTGACACCTGGCACCACAAGAACATTTTAGCACTACACCTGTTCATTAACAACTTATAATCAACACATTAGCAAGCTAATAACAATGCAGAGAAAATATATTGTCATTCCACTGAACAGCTTTAACTGGGGAGAAAACTTCATATAAAACTCACTAAAATCAATGCCCAAACTCACACAAAAGACAAGTCCAAATCAGTCAATTTTGTGTGGAGCTGATTATGGCTATTCAACATCAACATTATACACAAGAAAAAATAATTGCTAACAAATTTATTAAGTAACATTGAATAGCTTCTGACCAAAGAAAATACTAATCTAAAAATTAAACAAAATAAAACAATTATCTCCATATAACAATTCACTTACACTATCTTCACTGATCACCCAGAAAATCAAAGTCCTGAAGATCATTTAAATATTCACTGTGAACAATTTAAAACTGTTTTTGACTATAATCCTATAAAAGCATTTCAATTTGTTTTAGACTCATTAGTAATAAACTTAAAACACTGTCTAAAATGTATAATTAATGAAAAAAAATCATATAAAAATGTCTTCTCTAAGCAAAAAATCAAGTGATGGCTTACAGACTCTTCTAATAAATTTAAAGGACTTGTACTTTTTCTGCACTCTTTGGGAATGATTCTGATATTTGCTCTATGAATCAGTGGTTGTTATCAAATCCTTTTACTAGTTACATCAGTGTTTTAGATGTGTTTAAATTGAAGTGTCTCTAAGTTGACAACAGTTTTATTTATAGTTTTACAATATTATTTTAAAGTTTTTTTTTAATGTTTTAGATATAGTTGTTGATATTCTTGTTGATAACAACTTAGCATTGCATTATTTATTAATATCTAAAGATGTCTTATTATATTTATTAACTGATGAATAGTGATGTTGTTATCCAGATACATAAGCTCTGTCTCATTGGGAGAACAGAAGCTCATTATGCGACTTTCCTACCAGATACTTCTATGCCAACAAAAGTACTTTGTTGTCAGCCCATGGTCCATGATTGCTGCTGTTCTCATGCAAAATAAAGAAGGTATATCTTTCAAGCAACTTGTGAAACAAGTGGAATGGCTGAAAAGGCAGGCATCTAATCTAGGTGCTTACATTGATTGGCCAGGTATGGAAAATTTTAGTTTTTAAATATTTTTTTACACTTTTCTCTGGTTTCTATTTCATAAATGCAACAAATTATTAAAATTATAAAACTGAAATATTCATTTCAAGAATTATAAAACTGAAATATTCATTCTTATAAATTACAATGTTGGTTTCAAATATTGGCACAAGGCCGGTTATTTCAGCTGGGGGGGGTGGTAAGTTGATTACATCATCCCCAATGCTCAATTGATTGTTATTTTATCGACCCTGAAAGGATGAAAGGCAAAGCCAATCTCCACAGAATTTGAATTCAGAAAATAAAGATGGTTGAAATGTCACTAGGCATTTTGCCCATCATGTTAACAATTCTGCCAACTTGTTGCCTTAAAATACAATATTAGCAATAGTTTTGGGAAAGAGTCACATAAGAAAGTTAACTTGGATAGTATTCCTGTTTAGAAAAGAAAAGTTGAAATTATAGGAATTTAAAGAGAAATATAAGCATTATTTGCAATATCACTAATATTGAAACAACCACTCACACAATCATGGACATAAGTATTT
>JAOPJW010000791.1:1181-12323 GCA_027122535.1 Octopus maya | reverse complement strand
GTATATCTTCCCATTAGCTTGTCATAACTGCTATCTTATTGCTAAGCAGGCACGGCGTTTTAAATTGAAAATAGCTTATTTAATCTCGTATAATTGCAAAATAAATTGGATTATTTTCTGGATTAAAATATTAATTTTCTAAGAATAAACATTGTTTTTCTAAATTAATTTTCACAGTCTCTCTTTTTCTACACCTTTTAATGATCCAGCGTCTCTCAATGGGAGTTGGTGAGTAAAATGAGGTGCCTCCACTCTCGTGTATCCTTTTAGCCACGGTTATTTTATCGAATGTTATCGATTATGTGTCCCTTCTACATACATATTTTATATAAATTTATGAATGTACATACATGCGAATTCACCAACAAGCATTTAAGATGCATTTTCCTTTATTTTCCTTTTAACACTATAATGTTATCGAAGACTGCAGTTTTGAAATTCATTATGGATTTCATTATTTTACGTTAACAAAAAACGTGAGTAAATTACAAATGAGAATCGTTTTATCTGTGCTTGATAGCATGAGAATATGTAGATTTTTCTACCAAAATAGAATATATTAGTTGTTAATATAACCGATACAGCTAAGTTAATATTGAAAGAAAACACTGCATATTTACCATCAAATTTTTATTCATCTACGTATATCAATATCGAACATCAATCCAGCCATATAGTATAGATGACTACTTTGAAATATTTTACTCTGGCTATTTCTGTAAGTATTTTATATATGATGTGACGCAGAGTTTCTGTATGTAATTATGGTAGAATGTGAATACGCGCAAGAACTTTGAGAATGTCAAATATTATATTACTCTCTGTATATGTGTGAAATTCTCTCTTCGTTTTAATATTGAAGAACAGTGTACTTATAACTGGAAGACCAGGTGTCTATTGAGACCTTATATTTGGTAAAATATTACGGAAGTATTCTTATCAGAAAGCTTTATGGCGTTATATATATATATAATTTGTACTAGTATTCGTAATTTTTTTACTTTGTTTTTATTGAACAAATAAATCGTATCAGTAAAACCTGAAACGAAATTCTTGGCAATGAATTTGCATTAATATTGATGTATTGAGCAGCTTTCGATTTCAGAGATACATAAATCTGCACTGACATAGATAACCACATCGAGCCCCTTGGTAATGTACAGGGAGACATAATTACAAAACCATCAAATATCATAAACTCACTGAATGCAGAAGGCTGTTTTCAATGATATCTCTATGAAGCTACTTACTGTTACACATACATACCACGTAGTGTTATACATACATACATACATACATACATACATACATACATACATACATACATACATACATACATACATACATACACCAAATATGATATTGAATTGTGCTTTCAATAATTCCGAGCAGTGTTTTTCATGAGACGATTTCCCTGATGAATAATACCATGCTGGCACCCTCTCTCTCCGGCATTATGAATTATACATTACGCGTGCATGTATTAATAAATCGTTGACCTTATTGACTAAAGTTCTTTTCCAAGTGAGAAAACGGCATTAAACCTAATAACCGTTTAGCTCTTGGTGAAGTAACTATCTTCTAACTTCAAATTTGAAAAATGAAAAAAATTTCTGTTGTTTTCATAAACTTCATGAAGTGAATTTCAGTGCATTTAAGTGATAGAAAGTACTCTGGAGTCGTAATTTATGGTTGGATAACTCATAAAGATTTTTGAAATAGGCATCGCTACTGTTCTGTATTTTAGAAATGAATTCTATACATTATTTACATTGGTTGGATAAGTTTACTCATCTTGTTTGTTATTACCGCGATGTTTCATCAGGTATCCTTGTAGAATTCTGAATCTAACCCTGGGTCCTCATTCTTCAGGTATTTTTGCTGGTGTTATTATTATTATTATTATTATTATTATTATTGTTATTATTATTATTATTATTATTATTGTCTTTGCCAAGATTCTAACGCTGGAGATGTACTACGGTGTCAGCTGTTCACTACCAGTGAACTAAGGTAACACCCCTTATTTTTTGAGCAGTATCCGGAGTATTCGTACGGTTCCAATTAGTGCTGTTTTCCACAATTGCTCCACCCTTATTGCAGCCCCTATTTGTTTTACCTACTTCAAACACTGAAAAAGCAAGTACGAGTACAATACGATGAGTTCAGGAGTGGCAAGTTTATTCAACTTTCCGTACTCGTATTCTCTCCAGAATGTTCATAACCCAACTTTTGCCTACTGCTCCAGATGTTATTCTAAAATTCTCCATTGGACATCAAATCCCTAAAATTTCTATATTTCACACGATCTCAATGTATTCTCTAACGCTATGAACTTTTATTTATATATCTGCTGTGTATTCTTCTACCCATTCATATATTATTGGCTGCAATGTTTCAAAAAAGAACAGTAGAATGACCAGGCTGACGAACCTGAGAAAACTCACAGATCAAAGAGAATTCAGTCTCTCAGCCAGAAATACACATCTTAATTGATTTAGCTTCTGTTTTTGAGTTTTAAACATCTGGTAGAGATGAGATTAAGCATTAATCATATTTGAAGGAATTTTGCAGCCTTTATATGATTAAAGGAATGTTTATACATACAAAGCGGGCTGGTGATCGCTATTCTTTGTTGCCTCGAAATAGAGGTTGGCTTAGAGATTCATTGAAAACCACATTCGGTATCCACTAATCTATCAAAAACGTACGAGGGGTGTATGAAAAGTTTTGAGCCTTCAAGGCCTTTGAGCCTAGAAATCTTGTACCTTCATTAGAAGTCTTGTTCTATGTTTTGTTTTCTTGAGGCTCAGTACTTTTCATACACACCTCGTAGTAATAGGAGTTACTTCTATAATTACATCATAACCCGACCGGGTTTGCAGTTGTTATATTGCTTGCATATTTTGGTACAAAGCCACTAATGCCGACCAAGGGAGTAAGACGATTATACCGACCCTAGTTTTTGACTGGTACTTATTTTATCGACCCTAAAAGGATGAAAGGTAAATTTGACTTGGTGGAATTTCAATTCAAAAGGGAAATACAGACAAAATGCCGCTAAGCATTTTGCCCAGTGGGCTAGCGATTCTACCAGCTCGCCGCCCCGTGTATTCCTTGTTTTGTTGGTGTCGATGGAAGTATATTTTTTTGGTTTACTATGCAGGACAAAATATCCTCAGTTTAATGCTGCTGCTCTTTCAGCCCTAAAAAATATAAGGTCCTTCAGGAAATAACGGTAGCAAAAGCAGCACATATATTTGATGCTAAATTTATTGGTAAAGATATCTGAGCGAACGGATATGATGAAATGTATTTAGGTCGTGATCAACAAAATTTACCCTCATGTTACATTATCCGATATGTTCTGCATTGGTCTTTGTAAAAACCCTACGAGAGTTTTCACTGCTATTTCGAGAAGATCGAGCAAGAAAGAGGCTCCCACAATGGCCAGAAAATAATTAAAATATAACTTTTGAGAGTAATTATTTTGCTATTTTTCAGTTTCAGTTGAACTCTGATGTAACGACCCATGGTCCATTAAATTACAATTGTGACCATCTCGCATTTTTTCAATGTGTAGGTTACCCATGACTATATTCTCTGTCTTTTCCAAAAACACCGGTGCGAAAATTAAGAGTAATTTGATTGCAGTTTCTTGTAGACTGTATATCCACATAGAGGCTGACTATTTAGCAATGTTTAATAAGGCAATGCTTTAATAGGTGCTTGGAAGACGAAAATGGAATAATGAAATAGAAATAACGAAACTAATTAATATATGCAGGTGTTTTCCTTGTCACTTGAAGATTTTACCTTTTTATTGTTTGTTACTTGGTGAAGCATGTCAACACTTAATAGATTGAGAGAAGAAGTATAAATCAAAGTTTTGTCTCTTACATAGGAAGATCGATCGAGGCGGATGGCAGATGCGATGTAAGTGTTGGGTGAGGCGAGGTGGCAGGGATGTTGAGGTGAGTCAGACGGTAGTGACATCATGCGCATTATTGCATTTCCCTTGTTTGGTGATGGTAGTGAAAGAATAGGTATTGCTGTTTAGCCTCTTATCAGACGAGGCATAGCAGGCATAAAATGAGGGGCTCTCCATTTGTGACCATCTTGTCAATTATTTGCAAACACAAAGAACTCAACACTATATTATGTCGTATGAGGTACTGCAACTCATGTCACATCCTTAATATTGATTTCAAAACTTGACACAAGGCCAGCAATTAGGGAGTAGAGAGGAAGCCTAATTGAATCGACCCAAGTACGCAACTGGTATTTATTTTATCAACTTCGAAAGGCCGAAAGGCAAAAATCGACCTCCGTAGACTTTGAACTTAGAACGTGAAGAAAGCAGAAATACCGCTAAGCTTTCCGCTCGGCATGCTAACGAATCTGCCACTACAACGCCGAATATTTCAGTTTTAAAATAGGTTTCAAATTCGGTACAAGGCCAATAGTTTCGCGTGTGGGCTAACTCAATTACACCGACCCGATGTCCAACACGTACTTATTTGTTACGGTCACAAACTCATCGCCACTACCAATAACATTTTGTTTTCAAATTTTGGTACAATGCTAGCAATGTCGGGAACGGGGTCAATTACCGAACCCAGTGCGCAGTTGTCACTTATTTTATCGGTGATAAGGAAAGCGAAGTCGACCTCGGTGATATTTGAACTCAGAATGTAAAGACGGATGAACTGCTGCTAAGCATTCTGACCGTCGTGTTAACGATTATGTTAACCGCCACCTTGCGAAAGTGTTAATATTATTTATCCAGTGAAGGCGGTGAACTGGCAAAATGGTTAGCACGCTGAGCGAAATGTTTAGCAGTATTTCATCTGCTTCTATGTTCTGAGTTCAAATTCTGCCGAAGTCGACTTTGCCTTTCATCCTTTCGGAGTCGATAATGTAAGTGCCGGTTGCGTACTGGGGTGGATCTAATTGATTGGCCCCCTCTCCAAAAATTTCTGGCCCAGTGCCTATAGTAAAAAGGATTATTGGTGATCTAATGGAGGTGCGTGGCTTATTGGTTAGGGTGTTAAACTCACCATTAGACGATTCTGATTTCAACTCCTGGTTCGGTCTACGCGTTGTGTTTTTGAGTAAAACACCTTATTTCACATTGCTCCCGTCCACTCACCTGGCAAATATGAATAATCCTGCGACGGACCGTCGTCTCATCCAGGGGAACAATGTATGCACCATGGAAACAGGGAAATCAGTCTTATCAATAAATATGACACGTGAAAGAACGTAAGACGGTGAGCTGGCACAACCGTTGGCATGCTGGGTAAACACTTAACGGCATTTTTTCTGTCTTTACGGTCCAAATTAAAATTCTGGTCGGAGGTCGATACAATAAGTACCAGTCGATGACTGGGGGTTGATGCAATCGACTAAGACCCTCTCTTGTTATTGCTGGTGTTGTGACAAAATTTGAAACCAGTATTATTGGTGATCCATGAGAGCGTAGAGCTGGCAGAGTGGTTTGTACACTGAACAAAATTATTACCGCCATTTTCTCCTTCTTTACGTTCAGAGTTCTAATGCCACCAAAGTCGACTTTGCTTTTGGTCCTTTTGAGATCGATAAAATAAGTACCAGTTGAGCACTGTGATGTATTTAATAGATTTAGAACTCTACAAATCTTGCAGACCACGTGCCAAAGTTTGAAACCAATAGTACTGGTGATCCAGTATAATCGGAGTAGTAGCAGTAGAAGTAGGAGTAGTAGCAGTTGTAGTAATAGTAGTAGTAGTGGTCATAGAAGTAGTACTAGTAGTAATAGTAGTAGTAATAGTAGTAGTAGTAGTAGTAACAGTAGTAGTAACAGTAGTACTAGTAGTGGTGGTGGACATTGTAGTCTTCGAAGTAGTAGATGTAGAAGTAGTAGTAGTGGTGGTGGTGGTGGTCATAGTAGTGGTGGTTGTGGTGGTAATGACAGTTGTAGTTGTTGCTGTGTTAATTGTAATGCTGATTGTTGTGATGCTAGATCGTAGTAGTAATTATAGTTGTTTGCGATGGTTGTCGATGTGAAGTTGTTGGTAAGAATGGTTTGGTGGCCGCCATGATGGGCGTGGTTTTTCCTAGTAGTACTGATGACGTTTGAGGCAGAAGTGGTTGTATGGTGAGGGTTGTGGTGGCGCATGGGGTGTTAGTGACCCTAACGAACAATAAAATAAGTGGCTGCAAGCTGTTTCAGTTCAGAGAGAACATCGTTAATTCGTAGGCTGAATGTATGGTGGTCATAGTATTGGTAGGAGTGGTGATAGCGATGGTGCTGGTGCAGGCGCTAGTGGGGCTGGTGCGAGTGCCGATGGCACATATGGCGGTGCTTGTTGCACTGGTAGTAGTGCAGGTTGCACTCGTAGTGGTGGTGGCGGTGATGGTGGTCGTGTTCCTGGTGGCAGTGAAGCTGGTGTTTGTACCGCAAGTGGCGGTGCTGAAGGCGTTGGTAAAATTACCGGCGGCGCTGGTGGTGCTGCTGCTACTGATAGGACAATCGGTGGACGCAGGTGTTGTTGGCGGTAGTGATAGTTGCCGTGAGGGGGGTGGGGTGAATGCAGTAGTGGTAGTTGCAGTGGTGGTGGTGGCGGTTGTGGGGCTGCTGCTGACGCTGATGGCGTCGGTGTAAGTGATGGTGGAATTATTAACAATGAGAATGAGTTTGATTGAAGAGATTGATTGAGTGTGATTGTAGGAGGTAGACAACGAACAATTTAAAGGCCACAACCGTCTTATGAATAATAATGTAAACGCTGTTGGCAGTGGAGTGGGGTGAAAGATTATAACATGTCGTCCACCAAAAAGAAAACAAAAACTAATTTTTCTGTTTTTTCTGTTCATTTCCTTTCTTAATTTTATATCAATTTACTAGTTTCTGCCATGGAACTAATGTCAGGTTGAGGCAATGCATTCAAATGTTTGGCCAACCATATCGACTGCACTATATTATTAAGTTACTAACTTATGTCTACTCGGTTATACCGAAGCTTCAACTTACAGGATATGGAACAATGGACAAAGTAATAAAACGTAATAATTATTCTTTTCCACTCTAGGCACAAGGCTCGAAATTTTTGGGGAGAGGGTCAGTCGATTAGATCAACCCCAGTACTCAAATAATACTTAATTTATCGACTCCGAGAGAAGAAAAGCCAAAGTCGACCTCGGCAGAATTTGAACCCAGATCATAAAGACAGACGAAATACGGTTGAGCATTTCGCCCGTCGTGCTAACGTTTCCGCTAGCTCACCGCCAAGAAAGTAATAATTATTATTATTCTTTTCTACTCTAGGGACAAGGCCCTAATTTTGGGGGGAGGGGGCCAGTCTATTAGTTCGATCCAGTACGGAACTGGTACTTAATTTTCGACCCTAAAAAAATGATGATAGGAACATTCGACAACGTGGAAATTTGAACACAGAACGTAGTGATGGACGAAATACCGCTACGTATTTTGTGCCGCGTGCTAGTGATTCTGCCATCTCACTGCTTTCGGAATAAGTAATATTAATAATAATAATTATACGTCGCGGTATTTCATCTGCCACTATGTCCTGAGTTCAAATTCTGCGGAGGTCAGCTTTGCCTTTCGTCCTATCGGGGTCTATAATTTAAGTACCAGTGAATCACTGGGGTCGATGTAATCGACTACGCTCCTCCCCGCAAATTCAAGACCTTGTGCCTATTGTGGAAAATAATTATAAATATTACTTCTTCCTAAGGCGGTGAGCTGGCAGAATTCTTAGCATTCCAGGCGAAATGCTTAGCAGTATTTCGTCTGAGTTCATATTCTACCGAGGTTGACTTTCATACTTTTGGAGTCGATGAAAAATATATGCCAGTTTAGCACTGGGGTCGATGTAAGTGACTTACTCCGTCCTCTCATCGAATTTGCTGGCCTTGTACTAAATTTTGAAACCAATATTCGTTCTTACTAATGCATCCATCTGGCTGAATCTTTAGCACGCCAGAAAAAATGCATAGCGGCATTTCGTCGGTCTTTACGTTCTCAGTTCAAATCTCACCGCGGTCGTATTTACCTAACATGGTTTCGGGATCGATAATATAAAGAACACAGGTGCACTGCGGTCACTGTAATCGACTAGTCCCCCCACCCTCATACAACATTGCTGGCTTTTTAGCAAAATGTGAAAATGATATTATTTATTTTAGAAGCCTTCGAACTACGAAAAACCGTTAGCATGTCGGGCAAAATACTCTTCGTCAGACTTTACGTTTTCCTGTCGACTCTACCTCGGGTTCAATAACATAAATGCCAGTTAAATACGGCAACTGATGGCCTTAGACCAAAATTTGAAGCGAATATTACTTCCTCTTAACTTTGGTACAATGGCAGCAATTGCAGCTGGAAGTTGATAACTCCAGGGCTCGGTTGGTACTTAATCTATCTAACCGGAAAAATTGAGAATTAACCTATGAGGAAGATAAACACACGAAGTAAATACGAAATGCTGCTAAGTATTTTCATTTGACATGCTTAACAATTTTGCCAACTCGCTACCGTTTTGCTAGCAGAAACACAGGCGCACATAGACATATACAGAGAGAAACAACTGGGGAAAGAAATACAAGATATTTTATTTGCCTACAATTATATATAGCGTGGTGGATAAGAGCGCGGGATACTAACCCTCGGATTCTGAGTTGAATCCCAGGCAGAGACTTAGGAAATTATATCAGCAGAAAAAATAACTCCAGGGAAACGGAATACCTTAGGAATGAGAACAGAGTACTCCATTAGTCAAATAAAGGATTGGATTCGAAATTCCACCAGAACATTTGATGAAGCCTGGAGAGTACATCAGCCGAACCATTGTGGTAACAACAACCAACGTAAGGGCACCTACCCGTCCACTGTAAATAATGTATGTGTGTGCGTGTATGTGCGTGTGTGTGTGTGTGTGTGTGCGTGTGCGTGTATGTATGTAATGCAGTTTATTAATTTCACAATCCAATTGTTTTGCTTTTTTCTTCAATGTTACTGACATCATTATATCCATCTAAGTATTCTCTTATTTACTATCTATAGAATCGGTGGCATTAATGGAAATTCTAGCCGCTATTTAGGAGTGCTAAAGCCTTTCCGTATGTGACCATTTCGTGTGTTGTCCTCATGAGCAAGAACACGAGGCCTATATTATCTAAAGCGTAGTCCTCTAACAAAAAGCGTGAGATTTGAGGACCAATTGGCTGCTATTTCTAATAGGTCGACGGCCCATCCCAAAATAACATCGTCGGCTTACAATTCCTGCATAGATGACGAGACAATTCAATTATGTATATGAGTGGGCGTGCCGGAGATGATAAAGGCAGGGATGATAGCAATATGAATATGGAGTCCAATAATTGCGGTACTGTAGAGGCACACGCGTGTTTGTGACACCTAGCGACACATTAATCTATTGATAGATGGTTGAAGAAGTATTAGTCATAATGACAGAGTGAAGGGATATTGTGATTGTCGGTGGCCGTGGTGGCCGTAGTGATAGTCGTAAATATTGGTTGTAACGGCTGTTGGAACGATGATAGTGGTGGTGATGGTGTTGGTGTTGGTGTTGGTGGTGGTGATATCGGTCGTGGTATTAGTTTTGCTGGTGATGGTTGTTGATGGTTTGTGATGATGTCAGTAATGTCGACATGCAATTGTTGACAATGACAATCATAAGCGGAAAAGTTGCAAAAAAAAAAAAGAAAAGAAAAAACCCTGACGTCACTTATGGCTGTCAGTTTATTAATATTAATGCCTCAAACCTTTGTTCGCCATATTGCCTGATAGATGCTGCCTCAATTGTATTTATTGTAGTTGTTTTTGTAGTGGTGAAAGTGAGGACAGTGGTATATTTTGCAGTTGCTATTTTTGTTGTTGTTGTTGTTGTTGTTGTTATTGTCGTTGTTGTTGTCACTCTTTGTTTCCACAGTTGTTCCCATAATCTTGTATTCCTAATTGTCGTCGAAAATAAATTGTCGTTGACGTCATGTTTTCCTCTTGTTTATTGTCATTGTTGCTTATGTTAATTAAAATTGTTATTTTGTTTGTTGTTGTTTATTTCGACTCTGGTCGGGCGGAATTAAGATCAAAAGCATTCCTGGCGCCATAATCTTTAATATTGCTTTCAAATTTTAGCACAAGGTCAGCAATTTCGAGGGAGGGGTAAAATTCTACCCAAATGCTCACCTGCTGCGTATATTATCGGTCCCAGTACTTAACTAGTACTTATTTTATCGTCCCCGAGAGGATGAAAGGCAAAGTCGGCCTCGAACGTAAAGATGGAGAAAACGCCGCTAAACATTTTCTCCGCCGTGGCAACGATTCTGCTAGCTCACCGCCTCTGGCATACCAATATTTGAAACCAATATTGGTACATGGGCCGCAATTTTGGGGAAAGGGACTTGGCGATTCCATCGACCTCAGAGCTCAGCTGTTACTGATGAAAAGCAAAGTCGACCTCGGCGGAATACGAACTCAGAATGTAAAGACGGACGAAATGCCGCTAGACAGCTTATCCGGCGTGGTAACGATTCTGTCAATTCGACGCCTTTGATAATTTCTAATATCAAAATTATTTACACTATATAGTCTGAAGAGTGCTTTATTTACAATGTTAGCAGCGGGCAATTTGATGGGGATTTCACTGTTATGTCTAACACATCGAGTAGCGATGTAAAGGGGACTACACTCACTGTTGATGTTTTTACAGTTATTTAATTGTTAAAACTTGTTAAAATTGTTATTTCTGTCGCCCAAGTATTGCTTTCTGCTGTTAATTCGGTTCTTTACTTTCATGTCATCACTGCTGCAGCTGATATGTACTAGAAGAGTACTTATCTGTGTTTTCCTCACACAGTATTTCAAAGACCACATTATTGCAGATGTACATCACATCTCATTCTAAGATAGAGTGAAAGAGAATGATTTCAGGACGATCTTGCGACTATCTGTTGCAGGTTGGTGGTAGGTCTTCATCCGTATTCTTTCTTTTTAATCTTTCATCTTTTATTTGTTTTAGTCATTTTTGACTGTGGCCACACTGGGACAACGCCTTGAAGGGCTTTTTTAATCAAACAAATCGACCCCAAGATTTATTTTTTAAAGCCTGGTATATA
>JAOPJW010000725.1:19323-29450 GCA_027122535.1 Octopus maya | reverse complement strand
TATGCATAGACGTACGTACATGTATGTATGTATGTATGTATGTATGTACTTCAACGCTACTCTTCACTATTAATTCAACACTGGTAAACACCGATAGTGTTATGCATAGTGTTGAACTGACAGAGAAGTGTAATGCTGAGGTAATCACAGAGAATAGTATTCTTGTCATGGCGTAATAAAGCGCTCATATAATGACGGCGTGTAGCATTTAAATGATGGCGGAATGTAAGGTATATATATTCAAAGAGCGAGGGAGAAATTGAGAGACAGAAAGAAGGAAAGATAACATAAAAGAAATAAAGAAGGCTGAAAATGCACTAAGAGTGTGCAATAAGATTTATATCCAAATTAATGCACCTACCGGTTTCCAATTTGTTTGATTTTCAAATGTATAAAATTTGAGAGGCATGAAGCTGTGCTACAGATTCCATCGTTCTGTACCTTTACAATTTGAAAATTCAGATATAAGGATAACTGACAGAGATTATCGGGAAAGATCGGTAAACAGATAAAGATTTATTAGAAACATCAAAATTAATGCACCAAACCGATTACCTGTTTGTTTCATTTTTTTCAAATGTGTAAGATTTGAGAGGCGTAATGCTGTGCTACAGATTCTATCGTTCTGTAAATTTACACTTCGAAAATCCTGATAAAATAAGGATAACTCAGCAGGGTTTATCAGAAAAGATCGGTAAACATAAGGATTTATTAGAAACATCAGAACTCTTCTACGTGGGCCCCATTGGTTGAACACAACCTGCTGAGTTATCCCCATTTTTTCCTGAATTTTTCAAATTGTAATGGTAATCTATGGACGTCCTATATTTATATAGCGGAGTTTACTGTTCAGAGAATGTCCAATCACATAATTTAACGCTACATTCTGCCGAGTGGTTTTATAGCGCAAAACATTTGCTGTGTCCACTCATGAAGTCCAAATTTATAGAACCGTCTACCAGGCAAACCCATAAAATCTAAAATCTTTCCTGTGTTCATTAGATTTTATAACAAATGTCTAAATTGTTTCTGTCATTAGACTACGGTCATGTTGGGGCACTATTTGGAGTGATTGGTTAAAAAATCGACCCTAGTATTTAATGATTTAAAAGTCTGGTTCTTATGTTATGGGTTGCGTAGCTATATTACAAGGATATAAACAAACCAACACCAGTTGTAATGCAGTGTAAGGGTAAACACAGGCACTGAGACGCACACACACGCGCTCACACAGATTTCTTTTATTAGCCACACAGGGCTCAACAAAGATGGGACAAATACAATGTAGAGCTTTTCTTTTTGGGGAAAAAAAACAATAGGGGTGAGTCGATCAAAAGGGATCGTAGGAAGAGGAAAAGGGGGGAGTTCGATCAAAAGGGATCGAGAAAAAAAAAAGCGATCAATAGGGATCGTGTATCACACAGTAATGTTCTCGTGTAAAAAGAGGGGAGGACAGTTTAGGTTTAGCCGTGGAAAGAAAAGCCTACGGAAAAGACCACGGTAGCCTTGGTCAATATTGTCATTACAGAAACTACAACAGTAAGTGACTCTCTTTTGCCTTTTTGTTTTTTGTCTAGATTTTTTTTTTTTACTCTTTAGATAGATAGATAGATATGCTTTAAGTTCCTGGTTAAAAATTCCATTAACAAGGCATTTATCAGCCTGGACTAATGCTGAAAAACATTGCTCAAGACCGTGCAGCGGGACTGAACCCGAGACCATGTGACTGCAATGCGAGATTCTTAACCACACAACCATGCTAGACCAGGGCTACTTTTCGTTTGAATACGACTTCCGTGTGGAAATCCTTTATTTAGATGCACTTAATAGTTATATGTTTCAGTACAGATAACGAAAACGAAATTTCTACCTTAATCATCAACTACTGTAAATCCGCCCTTTAAATAGCACTTCATACATTTTAATACACTATAATTTAGCCTACTGACTAGTGTTTCACTTCTGTCTAATAATACATATATATATATACAACCATTGTCTTCCCTTCCTGATAAATTTGCAACCTTTGATAAGGTGATGAATTGGTTGGGACGTTAGTGTATTAGATTTATTGCTTTGCAGGGTTTTTGTTCCGGATTTCGGCATTTTAAGTTCAAATCCTGCAGAATTCAACTCTTTTATTTTTTTTCTTTTAATATTATCAGGGTCGTTAAGATAAAGTACCAATCTCGGCAGAGGATTAGTGAAATCGTTAGAGCATCAGTTAGTATGCTTTGTGACGTTTGTGCTGGATTTCTGCGTTTTGAGTTCAAATCCCGCTGAGTCAACTTTGTTTTGTTTTTTTAATATCTTCCGGGTCGATAAGGTAAAGTACACATCCTGGTAGTGGATTAACGAACCGTTTTTATCTCTTGGTCAGAGGAGAAAGGGCAGAACTCCCAACTGACCACTTATCCAGGAAGTTTGGAGGAAGGGTGAAATTATCCTTGGACCGACCGAACTCCTGACCCGAATATTGGAATGGGTAGCAGACTTGTCGAACAGGTACGTAATGGAAGGTCACCTATGTCCGATATGGCCATATCACATAGAAAACATTACTTGTCCCATCACCGAAGTTAAACAACATCGTGCCAAGTCAGTACTTAGATGGGTGACCGGTTCTCTCCGATGGACAAACATGGTAGCTGAGGTGTGTGTGTGTGTGGGGGGGGTCTAACCTAGATGACGCTTTTATGGGAGCAGTACTTTGTAGCCTGCTGTATAAACCTATATAAATAGTATTGGCACCTGGGAAGGGGAGCGGAAAGTCAAGGGCTACATCGGGCGGCACATACTTTAGTTACGCCACTGCCTATGTTGACTCCTGGTACAAAATGGAAGTTCCACAGAGAATCAAACATGTGAATAATGTTTAAACATTCTACTATAAAACAGCAATTAAGTCAGCTTGCTTAATCCGACTAGTCACCAAGTGCGAAAGATTCTCTTAAAATCTACGGTAAAACAATAATTAAATCATTTTAATTGACTTTAGCATTTTGTTTTACAAAATAAATGAGAAGAAACAATAAAAACGGTAATTAAGTTATTGTAATAAATCTTAGTAGAACCACGGGCAATGTCCTCGTTAGCATGTAATTTAACCGTCGTAAAAAAGTGAAAGTGTGTTGTCCTAAAAAATGAAAGTAAATTGCGATATTTACCGAAAGTGACGACAGGGACATCTCATAATTTCATGTAAGCAATGTGTGTGAAATAACCAATATATAAACGTACATTTATTTAATATAACAAGAAAACCGTACGTACATTTTACATAAGACGTAAACTATTACCGTCACAGGAAGACGTAATAGCTATTGATGCAAAGAAAGTGGTTCGTGAATAGTTTCCCCACGATCCCTAAATTTCTTTCGCTACACATACTCTTGAAGATGGGATGTAAATAAATCATCGCTAGTTCCGCATTGTCGACACCTAAGTTTCGGTAAATTTTCAGATTAACACCCGCACGATTTTCACTAGGGTTTTAGGGTCAGGGTTAGGGTTTTAGGGTTAGGGTTTTAGGGTCAGGGTTAGGGTTTTAGGGTTAGGGTTTTAGGGTCAGGGTTTAGGGTCAGAGTTAGGGTTTTAGGGTTAGGGTTTTAGGGTTAGGGTTAGGGTTTTAGGGTTACGGTTTTAGGGTTACGGTTTAGGGTTACGGTTACGATTCGGGACGGAATTCCCTAACCTTAAAACCCTAACCGTAACCGTAACCCTAAAACCAACCATAAAACCCTAACCTTGACTCTAAAACCCTAGCCCTATCACCCTAGCGAAAATTGTGCGGGTGTAAATCTGAAAATTTACTTAAGTTTCTTCTTGACGAACATCCATCACCCTTCTATAGTCTGTGTATAGATGCTGTCGTCGTTTGGATCAACAAAACTGAGAGATTAGTTGGCAACTTCGTGAGCAAAGGAGTTACTAGACTCAAATAGGAAGCGTACCCATCGGATATCAAACGGGTTTTATGAAATTTTGGTATAGCACAGTAGTCATTTCTGGTTTCTGTTGCAATTTACTTTCATTTTCTTTTTAGGATAATTTAATTTCAATTTTTAACGACGCAACTTACTTGTTGACATAACGGGGTTTTTTTTTTGTTTGTATTTCTGCTGTGTTTATGCGCAGAACTTTGCTTGCTTGCGTGCACATTTTTTTTCTTTCTTTGCAAAATACGAGTGCATCTCTGCAAGAACGATCCCTCAGATTTTCTTCTATTAAAAAAAAAATTCAATTTCATCTTGAAAATAGTGTGTGCGTATAATTCCTCACCCCACGTCCATTCCTAGTTGTAAACGCCAGCCCATCGCAGCGTTACTCATTTTTTTTGCCAGCTGAGTGGACTGGAACAACGTGAAATAAAGTGTTTTGCTCAGGAACACAAAACGTCGCTCGGTTCAGGAATCGAAACCACATTCTTACGATCATGATGCTGACACCCTAACCACTAAGCCATGCGCCTCCACACATGTGTTAAAGCTTGTAATTAAATGTATTGAGTATCGGCTGCTAAGACGCTTCCATTCTCTGCGTCACTTCTATTTTGTACGGGGGGGGGTGGTCAAAGCTGACAAAGCGAACTTTTCATTGCATACAAGTCTAAAATGGACTTAGTTAAACTAGGTGATGTATCGTTGCCTTATAATGGAACAAAACCTGGTAAATCTACACAAGTATACCTGCCCAACCACCATGTCTTTGTTTCTCGAAACTTTCAGACAAGTGAATATCTTTTAATGAAATGCTTTTCAGATTACGAAATTTAATGTCCAGAAAAAAAAAAAAAAATGGAAAAAGGATAATAATGGGCGCGCACATATACATACTGACGAACATCATACTGAAACTTGAAATTTTACTAAAAATTATTTGCTATGTGTCGGTATGTATGTGTGCGCACCCACCATTCCTTTATCCACATTAAACGCTGATATAATTGTCATCAGTGGAGGCGCAATGGCCCAGTGGTTAGGGCAGCGGACTCGCTGTCATAGGATCGCAGTTTCAATTCCCAGACCGGGTGCTGTGAGTGTTTATTGAGCGAAAACACCTAAAGCCCCACGAGGCTCCGGCAGGGGATGGTGGCGAACCCTGCTGTACTCTTCCACTACAACTTTATCTCACTCTTACTTCCTGTTTCTGTTGTACCTGTATTTCAAAGGGTCAGCCTTGTCACACTCTGTCACGCTGAATATCCCCGAGAACTATGTTAAGGGTACACGTGTCTGTGGAGTGCTAAGCCACTTGCGCGTTAATATCAGGAGCAGGCTGTTCCGTTGATCGGATCAACTGGAACCCTCGACGTCGTGAGCGATGGAATGCCACAATAATTTTCAATATTTTCTTTTTTTGTTTCTTTGTTTTATTTGTGGACAAATAGGTTACATGGTGATATCAAATTTCGTTCTGCCATGTTCTGATCCAAAAGCAGAACCATAATTTACCGTTAATGTGTTCATATCACACACAGATGGATGCTTCAACTGGCGTCAAATTTTTATCATTGTTTGACTCCATCAAGTTTACTTTACCTTTTTCCTTCTCGTTTGGACACTTCATACATAGAATTTTATTTAAATCTATACCTCGATATTTGTAGAATATAGAATGCGAAACATATTCATCCTCTACGTTTTATTCGTCTCTTTGAATTCAAAATTTTCTGGTCGATTGGTTTATATGCCTCATTGCCTCATTTTATTGCCATTTCCTTGATCATATTGGTAAAAATCTCACATGAATACAAAGAAAATGTTATGAACAGAGTTTCGAAGAAATATGAGGAAATAGACACGATGATGATATATAAAACCGAGAGATGTAGCGGTAGAAATTTGATATAAATTTTAAAAAGCACCTAAATATCCTTGATAGAGTTAAACTTTGCTGTGAAGTTTCATATTAGGAAACTTTATAGCATAAAAATTAAAAATTTAAGTCATCATAAATTGTGTGTGAATGACCTTGGTCCACCGTTTCATTATTTCGTATTCCAAATTGGCTTTTTGTTATTAAACAAATTAAAGATAAAATACATGTAACGAAATTGTAAGCTGGAAACTTAACCCCAACACATTGGGCAACTGAAATGCGTAGGAAGAAAAGTCAAATCTTCCTAACGAGAAAAATAAGCAGTTCAGCAAAATCCTTATATTCACATCTTTTGTCCAGTAATCTTTTTACGTTTATTCAAATTTAATTGGCAGCAGGTATTTTTTTTTATTTGAAGATAAGGAGTCAAAAGTTTTATTGAGAATTCAGAAAAAAAATATTTTGTAATCATTCTTGATGACAGAAATGTATTTCAAACGTCATACCTGCTAATTATTTCATACTTACAACCTATAACAGGTCGGTTTGATATTTTCGGTAGGAATGGTTTGACTATAAAACTAGTTTTGGAGGATTTGTGATAATTCAGGGAAACTTTAGATTTTTAGGAATAATACAGTTTTCATAGTGTTTATTAAAAGATCGGGTTTATCGTCAAGCATTTTCCTTACAGTGTTTTCTCGTACAGCAGTTCCTCCTTTTTTATGCTATTCCGTTGGTTCCATTTCACATAGAACTCTTCAGAAATATATCGCTGCAGCTTTTGTTTTTCAGCTTTTAGAAATGTGAATTTCGACTTCCTTTTTTTTCTGACAAGTCGATGATTCCAGCACCGTAAATTTGCTCAGCACTAAACAACTTTTTCCCTATTAGTCTTGCATCACAACGTGTCACAACGTGTTAACAACAATCCTAATGACGTATATTCATGAAGCTGTTCATTCCTTGCCGCACCATTTACATTATCCAATAGTCTATCTATGCGTCTGAATTTCCGGTTTCCTCCCCCAATTCATCACGTGGCTTTCGGTGTTTGCTCACGCTTGCCTTTCTTTCATATAAAGATTTCTTCTTGTAAGAAATTTCAATAACGACGTAATAATTTTCTCGATTTCTTTTCATTTCTTCATCATAACACTTAAAATCTTGTTTTCTTCTTTTGACACGTAAACCACATGTTTGATTTTTTATTCAAATTTCTTGAATTAAGCACTTTCGGTCTTTTTCATTTTTCGTCAAGTAATCTGTCTAATTCCATCTCCACTAATTCGACTGCGAACTTTTTTTATGAAGATCTTTGTATGTAATTACAACGTCGAAAATGAATAAATTCATTTGATTTCAAATAAAGAACTTAAGTCAAAATATATAATGCTACAGCACCAAAATTTATTCTCTGCAAACAAAAGAACATTCATTCACAGTTAACTTTCAAAATGCATATAAGGCTCGTCTTTTCTTGTTTCTAAATTTCATTCAATACTGATGCAGAAACAAAACCATTTACTGACATTCTAAATAGATTACTAATTAGCAAACTATAGTAAATTCATAGAGTGCTTATCAAACAGACTGCTTTCTTTCTACACGATATCGAAACAATTACGATAATCTTAATCATATTTAGTTGGTTGTTAATGAAGATGCAACTGGGTAAAGTGAATACTGTATGACAAGTTCAACGTAAAAGTATAATGTCACTACTGATATTCATTTAAAAGAATTTCTGTCGTCATTAGAAACGGCATTAAACGCAGATCTTATATTTATTCTTAACTCAATTCCTGCCATAGTAGTCACCATAAACCAAATTCACTTGTAAATTCGTCTATTTAGATCACAAAATGGACTCTTAGATAAATTTTACTTAAGAAGACTAATGCTACGAAATTATTTCAATAACTTTTATTTTCCAAAATATTAAAGGTGATCTTAAATGTCCACCAAGTCACCCTTTTAGCCCACTCCGCCCATGTAGTATCCACGAAGATATTTGTGTAATGTTAGATCACATAAATATACACATGGAGTTGTTGGTCAGGAAAAAAATTTCACTACTTCATGTGGGACTGAATCGAAAGCCTTTTTGTCTGTGATTCAGTCATATAAGAGGCGATTTTTCGTATTTCAACAAGGGTCTTTGCAAATGCTCTATAGGGCTGAGGAAATAGGAGATAGGATTTCTCCCTTTCTTCTTTAGGGAAATTGCTTATGTAGTCATTTATTTATTCATAGCTTTTGCTTTCTAAGAAAATATTGAATTTCTTTCTTGAATTAGTATATGGAATTTTCTAAATTTTATTCAGGCGGAATGACAGTAGCCACAAGCCTTCATGGGGTCTCCGTCACTATTGAGTCCATTATAAATATAGCTCCGACGTTTTCCTCAAGCCAGGAAAGGCAGGTAATCTTTATCTGTCTGGTAGCCTAAGCGCTAGATGTGCTGCTCTGGAATGAAAGGACTGAAAAGCGACATCCTCCTTGGCCAAGCTTTTTATCACTATTTTCATGTTTGCCACCCTCTGATAACGTTTTTATGCCTCACATGGAACAAAATGTGAAGTCGGAGCAAGAAGTGCCGCTTCCGACAAAGTTTTCGGAAAGTAGATGCGCTTGTAGATGGCGGAAGAAGCATATGGAGAAAGCATTTGTTCTAAATGTCAGATTGACTGTTGATGTGTCGGGTTTCCACGAGCAGCCCTCTGATGTCTTCACACTCTCGTGCAACTATTTCTCGTTCGAATTTATAGTGTCTTTGCTTTTGTTATAATGGTCTTTCTTTTTTTCACAACATAGTTTTTCAAATCAAGAATCAGAGGAGGGGCCTTTTGCATATATTCAAGAAACAGAGCTTGATATTTATTTACATTTGCCTGTACATTATCTTTCCTTTAGTACCCTTTTTAAAACTCTGGTACAGAAAACGCTGTACTTATAATTAGGAAGTTTAATTTATGCTCATAAACCTGAGGAAGGGGTATATTTCTTTAAATGAATATCAGGGATTTGTGAGTGCTCTCAACTCAAATAGTTGATAATTGGAAATATTTTATGCTATCAATGGGCAAAAGGAATAGAAATACAATATACAGCCCTACCATTCAGATTCTGTCAACAACAACCAAGATGGTGGACGGAAATGATAAACGCAGACGATATGCTTCTACTTAAATAATCCTCACAATTTAAATTATGTCACATATTGAAACTTGCCGATAGAAAAACAAATCTGTCAAATATTCTCGATTAAAACAAAAGGAAATATCATATTTACGAGTTTAAAATATTTATAGAAGAGAAAATAAGAAACGTCTACAAATCGACTCTGATGTAATAATATTTCAAAACGCCTCAACAATAATATTACAAATAAAAATCACTTATTGTTAAATAAAATTGGTAGAAATATTTTCCTTCCTAAGTTATTTATCATAGTCAAGATTATAACATTCTCTCCAGATTGTAATGATCATTAAATTTTAAAAAAACAAACTGTGCGCGCGTATGTTTGTAAATAAATGAAGAGACGGAGTGATGGGCTGGGGACGTTGTAAAAGACTGGAGACGTTGTAATAGACTGGAGACGGTGTAATAGATTGGGGATGTTGTAATATACTGGAGACGGTGTAATAGATTGGGGATGTCGTAATATACTGGAGACTGTGTAATAGATTCGGGATGTTGTAATATACTGGAGACGGTGTAATAGATTGGGGATGTTGTAATATACTGGAGACGGTGTAATAGATTGGGGATGTTGTAATAGACTGGAGACGGTGTACACTGATTCCGTCGAATCTGTCATTAAATTCTATTTACTGTTTTTTTTTAATGCAAAGCGGCTGTTGACCTTTTTTGGCTGGACACTGAAGACACATTTTCTTTGGAATCCTAACGACGTCAATCGCCAGAGAATTGAATGACAGTGCCAATCAATGCATGGCATTCACTTGGCATTTTGATGTTTTGAAGTGAAGCCTAATCAATTGTTCGTGGCGTAAAATGTTCCATTTTGATATTAAGTTCGGAAAATTGGTAAAGTTTATTACCAGTAATGCAAGTGAAGCAGCGTTTATCTGTTTTCTTGTCTCAGGCTCTGCAATAGCTGCAAAGACGACAATGAAGAACTGAACTGGCAGATGTGTTATTTTTTTTACTTTATATTCGGAGTTTAAATTACGACGCATTCAACATTATATTTCATCCTTTCAGAGAAACGATAAAATACAATACCTGTGAAGTACTTGGGTCGATGACGTAGACTAAGACTTATATTCAAAGTTGTT
>JAOPJW010000684.1:35336-47635 GCA_027122535.1 Octopus maya | reverse complement strand
AACTGAAGAACCACAAATGCTCTTTGAGGATGTCAAAACATTACAATGGTAGTCAGTCATTCTATGACTACACTGCATTTTATGGTATGTTACACAGAATATTGATCGACCAAATCAAGCCATATTTGAACAGGAATTGGATGTACAGGCTTCACTTAACAAAGGGACAGATTATCCTGAAGAGTACGCGTCAACCGGAAGTTTTTCAAAATGCGTTCATGAATGTAAATACATCCTGAGTATCTGATCAAATCCCTACTTAGTGGAGATAGAGAATGGTAATTTCTTTCACTGTGACATTTACTGTAGGTATTTGTTTTCTTTCTCCATCTAAAAAAAACTTCAATTTTGTTAAGAATTTTGTAAATCATTCAGTACCTCATCTTTAACATCTATGTCAAAATCGACAGCATTGTGTCATTCCAGTTACCTCCCTTACCTCATTTTATGTCACTTTCGTTCTAGTTTTCTTAAAGTGCCATTAAAATTAATGGAAATAAAAACAATTCTACAGAGGCATTATGGAGCAATTGATGAGGTAGAGAGGACATCTGGATGAAATGTCTTTCTGAACATCATCAGGTCAGAATATCATCAACATGCTTTTCCTTCTCCAAGTGGTTTTACTCTCACCCTGAAGGGTAAGTCACAAATACGAAAGAATGCATGCAACAGGTTGCAAAGAAAAACTAGGGATAGACAAATTGCTTTTGAGATCTTTGCAAGTCATGAATCGATTTTGACATAGATGTTGAAGATGAGGTACTGAATGATTTACAAAATTCTTAACAAAATTGAAGTTTTTTTGATGGAGAAAGAAAACAAATGCCTACAGTAAATGTCATAGTGAAAGAAATTACCATCCCCTATCTCCACTAAGTATGGATTTGATCAGATACTCAGTGGCGAGTTAACCTATGAGTTCAATCAGAATTTTATATGCAGCGTTTAGTTCCGTGCCATGTTTTGTTTATTATAATCCTTGAAGACAAACCATCCGTGTTTAAGGTTAGTCATCTGTGGGATCTCTTTTATATTGATGACCGAGATCCGACTGCAGAAATTTGTGGGAAATTCTTTATACTAAGGACCATGGTCTCATAATTGAAACATATAAAGGTTTAGTGAAGAAATTCCAAACAAAGAAACAGAACTAGAACGAAGAGACCTCACAGAGAATCTAGCAAAGAATGAAATATTTTGTTAAGGAAGAAGATAGGACCCAAGTACCATGTTTGATAAGCAGTAAAGGATTAAGTAGAAATACCATAAGGTACCCATTTTCAACAATGAACATACAAGAGTGTAATGGAGGGACAAGCATGGATTATTGGTTCCGTATTTTGGTAGATGCATGAATAGAAACAGCAGCAGCAAGAGGAAGCATCTGACATATTTTGTGAAATGTTTGGAAGGATTCCTAGAAGAAGTTGACAGATTTTATTACCTGGGTAATTTGATTAACAGCAGAAGTGGGTGTCTTCAAAGCTGTGGTGACCAAAGTAAGAAGAAGATGGAGAAATTCAAGGAGCTGTTAACTCACTTGGCAACCAAAGGGTTTCTCTCCCAGAGTGAGGGGTAAGGTGTAGGTTTGCATGCATGCAGCAATGCAATGCTACATGGTAGCATAGCATTGCTACATGGTAGCATTGCATTGCTGTTGAATGCAGAAGATTAGCAAAAGTTGGAAAGCAATGATCGAAGCAATGATTCCACCAGATCTGGAATGTTAGTGTGCATGAAAACTAGAAACCCTGTGAACCGAGATAAAAGAGCTTGCTTTAAGAGGAATCAGGTGCCGAGTGCATGAGAGATGATTCTGCAAGTATGGACATGTTACACACACACACACACACACGTATATCTATATATATGAGGGTGGTGGGATACCCAAAAGAAAGTGGAATTTTGCAATATTATCTTATTCACTTGGTTTTAAAATGATTACATGTTTATTAGCTTCAAAGTATTCTCCATTTGAAGCAAGGCATCGGCTCCAGATTTCTTTTCAAAAACTGTCTCACACTCAAGGCATTGTGTGCTGGTGCACTGTTGGCATGAAACCACCGCTCTCCATTTTGCCAAAATTTATGGCATTTTTGTCTCACCACGTCTCGCAAACACTTCAGAACTGCCAAGTAGAATGTCTGATTAACAGTCTGACCAGGAGGAACAAATTCTGGGCGGACAATTTGTTTTGCATTGACGACACACACCAGCATCGTCTTAACATTGGACTTCACTTAACGTGCTTTTTGGGTGGGGGGCATGGTGATATTGAATGCTTCCAGTGACTTGATTGTAGCTTCGTTTCCAGGTCATAGCTGTTGTGCCAGCTTTCGTAACCATTAATGACCTTCAGGAAAAGGTTCAAATCAACTTCCAGCTGTTCTTTCAGTTCACGACATGCATTCAGTTGTGACTGTTTTTCATCTTGCTTCAGCAAGTGAGGCCCAATATTTGCTGCAACTCTTGGCATTTGCAATTCCTCACTCAAAATTCGTTGGCAGAAGCTCCAAGACACTCCAATCCTATCAACAATTTCGTTAATTGTTCAGTGATGGTCTTCCAAGTTCGGTTCAGGAATTTTCCGGATGTTTTTATTCATTTGGTTGCCCTCAATGAGATTTATCTTCAACCGACAAAGGACCATTCCTAAAGCATGAAAACCACTCATAAACTTGTGTTTTGCTCATGGCAGCATCTTTGTAAAATGTTTGAAGCATGGCAACTGTTATTTTGGTGTTTTCCCAAGCAGCAAACAGAATTTCATGGAAGCACATTGTTCCTTCCTTTCATCCAATGCAAAAATCGATGAACAGGACAGGGAAGAAGTACTGCAAAACTAAAAGAGTACTGCAAAACTATGATGCACCACATGACAGTATGACATCAGTTGACACTACTGACTGATGCCTGAGAGTCGCATCAAGTGGCTTCTAGCAGTAGAAGTCTGTACTAAGACAGGGTTGTCCTACAAATAACATTTCCGATTTCTTTTGGGTAACCCCTCTTATATATATATGTGTGTATGTGTGTATATATATATATTTAGAGAAAAAGAGGATATCAGATGTCTAGAGAAGGTAGAAGTGTTCCAAATGGAAGGAACCAGGTGTAGCAGAGGGGCAAAAGTAAAGAAAAAAGAGGTAAATTGGTAAATGTCGAGAGAAGAGGTTGAGATCTACAAAGACTAATGAGAAAAGACCATGACTTACAGAGAAGTGTTGTTGTGTTGAAGTGGAAGTACTCAATACATGACTACATGGAAAATCACATGAAGGAACAGAAGTGGTGAGAGTGATATGTAATATTTCAGCCCCTGCAGGAGAACCCTTATGTTCATATTATGCTCCATATAATATTCTATGACTATTTTAAAGACAGTAGGGAGTTTGTTGAGGGAGAGATTTGGCTGTTACATTGAGGAAGGTCAAGCGACTGCAAGGAAGCTCCCTCATTGGTTCATGTGGTCCCTATTTTAAAGACAGTAGGGAGTTTGTTGAGTGAGAGATTGGATTGTCACTCAGGGCATTACAAATGGAGTGAAGTAATGTGTGGGTTGCTAGAACTGTACACACAATATTTGTGTTGGTCAGCAACTGCAATTAGAAGCATATTAAAATACAAGTCATGTGGAGAGTGACCGTTGGAGGTCAATCCATTTCCAGTCTGTGCTCCTGCTGATGATATTGACCTTTTAGGAAGCAATGAAGCAAAACTTCAGAAGCTCAGCAGCAAATTGGAAAACGTATGAAGAGCTTCCAGAATGGAGATCAGCTGAAAAATCGCCTGATCCTGGTTAAGAATAACAACCGGAATACAGCAACCGGCATCAGGCTAAACAGAGAGAAACTTAAGGCTGTGAACACCTTTGAGAACTTAGAATCCACTTGATGGCAGATCTCAAAAAGAGATAACAAGACTCAGCCTGGCCTCTCCTATCATGACCATATGGGAAAGTAATTCTATTAGTTTTCCAACAAGATTCATTGTGTACTAGTCCCCGGCGACTTTGATCTTTCTGTATGGGTGTGAGAACTGGACTCTCAGTTGACCTGCAGCAAAGAATCCAGCGATTTGAGTACAAGGCTCCTGCACATCTCATACCCAGGGCACAAAGCAAACGGCTTTTTTCAGGTGGCACCAAGTCAACAAATACCCTGGTGGACAGGAACCACCCTGTCATACTGTCCTTGTTCAAATGCATTCTTCAGGGCACAGCGGTTGGTTGATGGAGGGTAAAAGAGGGGCTAACAGAGATACTTCTGGCTCAACAGCATCAAGGACTGGACAGGTTGCAGCTCAGTGAACCTGCTATGCATGACAGAGAACTGAGACCAGTGGCAACAGCTGACTATGAAGGCATCTGGGGTAGCATCACAACTGCATCAGATAAGGGATCTTGACGATGACGATGATATAAGTAACAGGGGAAGGAGGGCAGGAAGGTGATTTGTGAGAAGTGAGGTATAAGTGAGGGAGACAGTTGGGTGGTGATGACAATGTTTTGGAAAGAATCAGTAACTGAGAGAGAGAGAGAGAGGGTGACAGTGAGAGAGAGGGACCGACAGACAGACAGAGAGAGTTGAAGCCATCGGATAAGAAGATGTTAAAAACAACAACATAAGATGAGAGTTATTATTGATATTATGATTGAGGGGCAGAGTGTTGTCTGGGGGTGGTATTTACAAACCTGTGAGCTACATACGGAGTTAATGTCCATATCTAATACTCTATCCACATAATCTTCAAACACATCGATTGTACTCAGAGTCTTGACAGAGTCGGACTCAGAAGAATCCTATGGGGGGAAAAACAAAAAATTTCAAAATGGCACAAACAACAGCAACAACAATAACAGCAACAAGTGAAAATAATATTAATTATAGAAGAAAATATTGAAAATATTATAGAAGAAAAGCCTGCCCCCTCCCCCCATCGCTTGACAGCCGATGTTGGTGTGTTTACATCCCTGTAACTTAGCGGTTCGGCAGAAAGAGACTGATAGAATAAGTACTAGGCTTACAAAGAATAAGTCCTGGGGTCGATTTGATTCGACTAAAGGTGGTGCTCCAGCATGGCCGCAGTCAAATAAGTAATAGAATAAAAGTATATTTTTAAGCATGAAATTGCTATGGAGGCCAGGAGCATAAAGTAGGAATCAAAGGGGTCCACAGATGATAATAAGTGTTAAGAACCACTGCTCTAAGGACTCTTATTTAATAGAACTGTATGTATACCATGTAATTTAATGAGATTTTTCTACACATTTCTCTACACATCATGCAAATTTTGCTAACACTTCATATTCTTTCCTTTCCTTATTGTTAATAAAGTTGTTACAATGTATTTTGACCCCCTTTGTAGGAGGTAGACTATAAACCATTAGGTTTAGCTGCTTCCGTACATCAAATTCCTATAAGAACCAACGAAACACAGAATCTGAAACAACACAACAATATTTATTCTTCGAGTAATTTACAGGTATCCGTCCCACGCCATCAGAGATGTTGTTGTTTTCCCAAGTTCAGCTCCAGTGATGGAAAGTTGGAGCGAGCTGTCTCCAGAGGTGGAAATTTGGAGAGACGGCTTTTCAGACGTCTGTGTCCTTGGCAGGCCGGACGAGAAAAGAGACTGAAAAGCCTGTGAAATTTGGGTCCTCGTAAGACCATGCATGCGCACGGGACTCTGCCCGTGTTCCTTCCGGAACTAGTCCCCTGGCGCGCGTGGACAAGCCCACAGGAAAAGGCGGTTTGCTCAGGTGTCACTACACCTTCATATATTTACTTTGGCCTTCATTATGAATAGGGTTGTTAGAAATAATTGTCCCTATTTGACCCTCAAAGTTTAGTTTATACTTGAATCCAGCCCACTTGCTCTTGTTTATCCGGCCTGCATAACCAGCTCTTCAAATCACATCCTGCTGTCTTAATAAAGGAAAGGACACGTTGAATGATGTACTTCTTAGAAATGTTGTACCTAAGTACTTTTGATCATAGGTCTGTTTAATCAGGGCTCACTTGCAGCTAAAGGGTGAAAGGTAAAGATCTCCTTCAGTCATGAATGACCATGAGATTGCACCTAGAAAGTTACCCTTTGAGGCACAAATCCAGGCAAGGTTGTTTATGGAAGCCCAGCAGTCACCCATGCATACTAGCCTCTCCTCTCCATGCTGCCAGTGTTATCCAAAGGAAAGGCAGAGTCGGAACTAATGACATCGCAACTCATTTCTACAGCTGAGTGAACTGGAAAATTGTGGAAAAGTGCCTTGCTCAAAAGCACAATACATAACCCGATCCAGGAATTGAACTCACTACCTCAAGATTGTAAGCTTGACACTCTAATCACTGAGAACAACTATAACTAAATATCAACTAAGTGGACAATTAAATATCTTTGCCAACAGCAAGGCTAACATCCTATCTACTCACTTCCCATAAATGTTGTTCTTGATGATAATTTCATAATCCTTAATCATATTTAAGCATTTCACTATAATTCTTTCTTTTATTATTTTTAGACACGCAAGACGAGAGGAATTTATTTTATGTGGCCATAACTCGAGCAAAGTATTCTCTGTATTTAACAGACTATTTACACCATCTGATTGATGAGTTTAGTGTGAGTATTCAGATTTTGATTCTAATATAAAGTTTGTGAAAATAGCATTAATGAGTAATGATTTCAGAAAATTATATTGAAGAGGGTGGGAGTAACTGAAAAAGAGGTAAAGGTGTTGATGATGTCTTAGAGCATACCTTCAAGGTACAAGAAAATGATTGTACGTGAAAATATGAACTGAAGTGTGCTAGTGCCATGCAAAGGCACCTGTGCCAGTGTCTCATAAAAGCACCTGTACCTGTGCCATATAAAAGAGCCCATGCCATGTAAAATTGCCCATGTCAATGTCACATTAAAAGCACCTAGTACATTATGTAAAGTGGCTGGTATTAGGAAATGCTTCCAGCCATAAAAACCATGCCAAAACAGAGAAAATGGAGCCTGGATAGCTCTCAAACTGACTAGTTCCTGTTAAGCTATCCAACCCATGCCTGCATGAAGAACGGATGTTAAATAATGATGATGATTAGAGTGATAAGAGTGGGACAGGTGATTAAAGTTAGAAGTTAATGTAATAAATGATGTACAAGAGTGGTGCTGGGGATCTACAAGGTGGTCAGCAGCAACAGGAGGGATAGAGTGCAATAGTGTAATAGTTTGTAGATAGATCAGGAAATATGGAAAACCTGTGGATAGATTGCAAAATAGGAAGATGATGTGCTGATTGAGAAAGATATACAGGGACAGAGATGGTGGTTAGAGATACATAGTGGTGGCTATAGTGAGTGGAGAAACATTAGGAGAGCCGTCAACGAGATATGGTGGGTGTTAAAAATGAAGAATAATAGTCCTAAGATGTAGCTCAGATATGAAGGAGAAACAACTGGATGTACAGAAAGAGGTGATCAATAGAAAATAAAGTAGGAAAGGATGATATTGGGAATGAAGGATAGATGTTAAAGGAGGTAGTTTCAGGAGAGAGGGGGGTAACTAATAGCAGAAAGGGGAAGAAATATTTGCAGATTCTGCTGTTATATAATTACTGCAGCTGAATAGTACCATTGTTTGAAGAGTGATTGAGGGATGGGCATTAAAAAGATGAGAGGTGGGGATAGCTTGATAGGGACAGGTTGAGTGCTGGACCAGAGCCTAGTGAGTGTATAGACATAAGCATAATGCTTTTAGGGCCTCACTTTCATTTTGGTTATGAAACATCAGTCATCTTGGTCCTTCATCTTCACTGTATGACTCAACATCTTGAAATCAACCTTCCTACTTTGTCCCATGTATTCCTGGGTCTCCATCTTCCACAAATACTATCACTCTCAGTGATTGGCTCTTCTGTACAACAGTGGTTGTCATCCATATGCATCTTCTGTCTTGCACACTAAGTCTGATTCTTCTTGTGTCCAATTTTTCCTTCAATACCTTTGTTCTTTGTTGTACCTGCACACTGAGGTTGCACATCCATCAGAGCTTATTAGACTCATTCCTTTCTAGTTTTCACATCTCCTCTGCATTCAAGGTTCACATCTCACTACCATGTAGCATTGATGTTTGTCTACAAACATCATACAATCTGCTTTTCACTTTTATTACCAACAGAGATAGTAGTGCCCTGAACTTACTCCACTCTATTCTTTGTTTTCCATGCTGGTAAGGTTAGGGGCTGCACAAGCTCCATTGTCTGTTCTGGCATGGTTTCTTCAGCTGGATGCCCTTCCTAATGCTAGCCCTTTTACAGAGTGTATTGGGTGCTTTTATGTGGCATCAGAACAACGCTTTTAATGTGGCACCAGAACAATGCTTTTTACATGGCACCATATATGTGTGTGTGTGTGTGTGATCAGACTCCAAGAGGCTGGTGTTGGTCTGCATCAGCAAGATTTACATTATACAGTAAAATCAATAAAGTGAGTGCAGTGAACTTGCTGTGGGGATTGAAAAATCCAATGTTATGGATGAGCTTTTCTTCTTTGAAAACTTGAAAGGAAAGAAATTAAAGTGAGGCAGCAGAGTTTTACAACACATACACGTGTGTTTGTAAATGAGAGAATGTATGCACTTTTTTTAGGCTATGTTTGAACTCAGAACCTTAATCTTTACTTCTAACATAGGTTTCAATATTGTTAATTGTCTTGAAACCTTATATTGGAAATACAAACTTCTACTTCAAAGCCACCCTAAAGATTTATTCATCAGTCATGTTAAAGATTATTATTTAATGTTGTCACTCAAACATTAACCTTTTAGCATTTAAACCGGCCATAACCGGCCAAAAGTATTCTGCCTGTTTTATGTTCAAACTGGTCAGATCTGGTCTCTCACACCAGCCCTACAACATCGTTTTAAAAATTAACAGCTACCTCATCAAAATCTCATAGCTATAAGATAATGCATGATTAGTTCAAAACGATGTGGATGAAAAAGCATAAATTATGGTAGAATAATGCGAACACTAAAAGGTTAAGGAGCTATTTGACGTTTGATTCATTGAAATTTAATTTTATATAACTGTATGTTTTGTTTTTTTTCACAGGGTTCAAGATTGCAAGTTGTAATGTTTGATGGATTGGAAACTTGTGGAAAATCCTTGGTTTGTGGCATGTGTAGTTCAGTTGTAAAACAAAAAAGCAAGAAAACAGATATTTTTCTCTGCAGAGAAACTGTTAAAACAGTAAGATTAATATTTTCTTTTATGTTCTTCTCTTTCACTCTTCTTCAAATTTCTTTTATCTTCAACCTTGTACAAATATTTCCAAAAGAATATCAATAATTGTAATTGTTATATGGACTGTTAGATATGTTATTCGTCTGACGTTCTGTGTGTAACTGGTTCGTCTGGGTTCACTGTTTATTTGTCGTTGTCTTGTGTGACTGTTGTAGTAAAATGTCATTGACAATAGAAAAAATGGCGGCTTGTATTTTATAACGAACTCACGAGGTGAGTGCGCTCTTTGTATGAAATTGTATGTAATCGTATAATAAATGTGATAATTAAATTTCTAAAACTCGTTGTGTTAGCTCTGCGAGCGAGTCTTCCGAGAGTAACATAACAGTAATAAAGTTCTCCTATAACATTGCGGAGCATGGTTTTTGTTGCCTGGTGTCTGATTTCAAAAATCAGTTCTGATTTCGAAAATGAAATCCATTTTGCTCTATCACATCAAGATTTTTCACAAATTCAAATGTCCATTTTTCAACATTTCCAGTATTGTCAACATTTGGCTTCATCAAATGCAAACCCATATATGGAGCTTGCCATAACTTTAAGAACAGTTTTCAATATCATTTAAAGTAAATGCAACTACAAAAGTGAAAACAAAAATCATGGTTTAAGTATGTTCAGTAAATAAAAAGCATCAAGCTCGAGCAACTTGGAGACTAAGTATCAAGGCGGGTGGAACACAAACATGATGGCTGATCTCTGCAAAGAGACTGTCATGATGCAAGTTATTAGACATTAAACAATGATGATGTGAATCTTTATCTCCTATGTTTGCATAAAAAGAGTTACTGAGCTGTGCCCATTGTTCTATGTTGTTTCCCTGTCAACAAATCGTTTGGTAGCTCTTTGCTTTCAAAAGCAAGTAAGATGAAAACTCCTGTAGGAAGTGGATATAAACCATTAGGTTGATAGCTGCTTCCGTACATCAAATTCCTATAAGAACCAACGGAACGCAGAATCTGAACAACACAACAATATTTATTCTTCAGAGTAATTAACAGCAATGCAGTGTAATTAACAGCTATTCGTCCCTTGGTTGTTAAGACGCCATCAGTGATGTTGTTGTTATCCATCTGTAGCTCCAGAGATGGAATGTTGGAGCGAGCTGTCTCCAGAGGAGGAAATTTGGAGAGACGGCTTTTCTGACGTCTGTGTCCCACGCCGGCCGGACGTGATAAGAGGCAGAAAAGCATGCTGAGCTTGGGTCCTCATATGACCACGCATGCGCACGGGGCCCTTCCCGTGTTCCTTCCGGAACCAGTCCCCTCGCGTGCGTGGTTAAGCTTACAGGAAAAAGTGGTCTGCTCAGGTGTCACTACACTCCCTTACATGAAAAACTAGTAAGGACTCACAGCAGGAAAGGTATCCCACTGTAAGCAATGCCTCAGCATGTATTCAACTAACCCATGTTAGCATGAGAAAATGGTCAAACAAAGAAATAATTCCTAGGCTTTTTCCTGGTACCTATTCTGAGTTATACTTGGATTCTAAGTTGCTATTGACTGAACTCTTTTACTCTTTTACTTGTTTCACTCATTTGACTGCGGCCATGCTGGAGCACCGCCTTTAGTCGAGCAAATCAACCCCGGGACTTATTCTCTGTAAGCCTAGTACTTATTCTATCGGTCTCTTTTGCCGAACTGCTAAGTGACGGGGACATAAACACACCTGCATCGTTTGTCAAGCAATGCTAGGGGGACAAACACACACACACATATATATATACATATATACGACGGGCTTCTTTCAGTTTCCGTCTACCAAATCCACTCATAAGGCTTTGGTTGACCCAAGGCTATAGTTGAAGACACTTGCCCAAGGTGCCACACAGTGGGACTGAACTCGGAACCACGTGGTTCATAAGCAAGCTTCTTACCACACAGCCACTCCTACGCATGTGCAAGTTGTTTGCAAAACATTTATAATTTTTATAATATTCCTTTTTTCCAATAATTCTTTTTTCATTCCTGTTGAATCTCACTTTTTTTTTTTATCTCCCCGATATCTTTTTTTCAATCTGGCTGCAATCATTTTTCTCTACCTCAGTCCCCAGAATGGAGCAATTGTTTAGCTGAATCTGAAGAACCCGTTAAGTTTGCAGTGCATGAAATAACACCGGATATGCTTCAAATGTGTAACGCTAAGGGGAAATTTAAAATTTGCAGAGATACAGACTGAACGCATGTTAAAACTTTCAATAAAGATTTGACGTAAGATTTATAAATATATTTATTTTTGTTTCATAATTAAATAATAAACATAAAATTCGGTTAGTTTTTTTAAATAAAAATTGTCCGATTTCATTGAAATGGATACATAATTCCGAGACTTCCTCATTGTGGCTATTAAGTCCGTATAGATAAGTATACTGATTTAATACCCACAGTGTCGACATGATGTTTGAAATGTACCAAAAGCACATCAAATTTTCTTAATCAAGAAATAAACCGACGCAGTTACAAATATTGCGCTTACACATTTTAATGCAATCTAGACAATATGGAAACTTCAATATCGAATTTACGTTATAAAACAATATATCAGTGTATCCTACCATAATCTAATCTTTCACACACTTTGTTTCAGCACCAATAGTAGGAAAATACTTTCGCATGTTATCCAATTTCCTGTTAAAATTCAAGAATGTACATTTCTTGAAGTACAACACAAGGGACATAACTCTAACTTAACTGTTACATTTTTGAGGAAGAATGAAGAGTTGTATCCCTTGTATTTATTTGCAAATCTTTATGAATTGTTTCCCTTTTAAAGTGATCTCAAATTACGCGGATTGAATTTTTTTCTTTTCAATGACGTATTCTTTTATTCTTTTACTCGTTTCAATCATTTGACTGTGGCCATGCTGGAGTACCGCCTTCAGTCGAACAAATCTACCCCAGGACTTATTCTTTACAAGTCTAGCACTAATTCTATCGGTCTCTTTTGCCGAACAGCTAAGTGACAGTGAGGTAGACACACCAACGTCGGTGTTGGTGGTGGTGCTGTT
>JAOPJW010000264.1:18189-29298 GCA_027122535.1 Octopus maya | reverse complement strand
GGAGAGAGAGAGAAAGATGCATACGTATATACATGTGTACGCACATACATGCGGCCATGTATGTTATGTAGTATTTGTTTGCAGTCATTTACCTTCAGTTTTCAAATCCCGCTTACATCAACTTTACCTTTCACCTTTCTGTGGTCACTGAGATAAATTACCAGACCATTACTTCTAATGCCTCGCCCCAAATTTCAAGCCGTCTGCCTATATCAAAAATCTTATTGTTGTCGGTTTCTAGCGAACGTCTACTGTATCACCAAATCCCCCTCGTTTTTCAAAAGTGAGTACAACATTCTGTTTTCTGTTAGTAGACCTATGTTAGTATGTGTTCCTGTTTTACTTTGCTATTTGTTTTAGCTTGGTGAGTAACATGTCTCGAAAGCTTATTAATTCGTGATATATATTAATTAATATTTCAGTACCAGATGGTTATTATATGTAAATATGTGGTGAATGATTTGTGTGGAGTTAATGCGTTAGAGTTGTGTAAAGCATGAGATGTGCGTGTTGTTGAAGAAACAGTGTTGGCTATTGATCATGTAAGGACCTTCTTGCATAATTTTCTGGTATGGTGATCGTGTATAGTATGATATGCATGGACTCTTATTTCATTGATTATAGTGTTGGGTAAATATTATATATGTTGTGTGCAGAATGTACGATGCTCAAGTTGTCCTATTAAAATAAAAGCGTCCTAAGTATGATATGAGAAACACTTTATATAGCATTGTGAGCTCTGGTACGGCTCGTATGATTTTGCTCATGTTTTAATCATGCTTATTGCTCCAATAATTATTGGTATTCGTTTTACTTTCATACCCCATATCCTTTTACTTCATTGACAAGAGCCTTATATTTCTACTGTTTCTCCACTTGTTTTTGTACAACGTTTAAGACAAGCGAGAGCGTATTAATAGCATGCATGTATTTTTATTTCAAATCTTTATTGTTTGGTCGGTTTGTCTTAATCTCACTGTTAGTTTGGATAGACATGATTGTAGCTACATCATTGCCATGTACCGTATTTGGCCAGTTTATTTTATTTCTTGTCTGTTTTCATATCGTAACTGTTGACATATTATACAATTAAGACAGCTAACGACCTGATTGAGACTGTTCACATATGCAGACCTACTAAGTGGTGGGTAGCCAGAGATGATGCGGTCAGCTTTCTCATTATACTGGTTGTATAGTTTGCACTTGAAGTTAATATATTCTATCTCTAAGGCCGCTAACCGACAAAGTCGTTACCATGCCGAACAAAATGCTTAGTGGCATTTTGTCCGTCTTTATGTTCAGAGTTCAAATTCCGCCGGGGTCGACCTTGCCTCTCATCCGTTCGGGGTTGATTAAATAAGTACCAGTTGAATCCTGGGGGTCGATGTAATCGATATAACTCTCCCCTGAAAACGCTAGCCTTGTGCCAAAATTTGAAACTATTATTATTATTATTATTATTATTTAGGCGGCGAGCTGGCAGAATCATTAGCATGTCAGACAAAATGTTTAGCAGTATTTAATCTGCCTTTACGTCCTGAGTTCGAATTCTGCCGAAGAACATTTTACCTTTCATCATTTTGGGGTCGATAAAATAAGTACCAGTTCTATCCTGGGTCGATGTAGTCGATTTGCCCCTCCCCCGAAATTGCTGGCATTGTGTCAAAATTTGATACCTATATATATTCTCCCACTCTTTTATTTATGTAGTTATTCGTGGCCAAGGATTAGTCCCGGGCAACTACATTCCGCATTTAGCCAGAGCCTGTGATCCACTGTTGGCTTCCACTCACACTCCTACTCTGCTGAATCTCACAGGGTATTAGTCATGAACAATTTCTTTCTCTCCATTTTTCTTTAATATGTTTTGGCAATCTATTTTGAGTGTTCTCTTCTACTTTTCCCACCCTTTCGTTTCGTCCATTTGATATTTTAGTGTTATTGATTTCCTATTTATATTTTGCCATCTCCTTAAATGTATACAGAAACAAGGTCTTTTTCATGTATTTTATTAGGCTTATTAGCTTCCTTTGACTCTTTGGTTGGTTTTTAAGTATTTTTCTAGTCTTACGGTTATTATTTTGTTTGTAGTTCTTCTAGCTGTTTCAGTCTTCGCCCTCCTTGTGCACCATACACATACATACATACACACATAAGGCGGGCAGCTGTCAGAATCGTTATTATTATGCTTAGCAGCATTTCGTCCGTCTGCACGATCTGAGTTCTACCGTTGATCCTTTCGGGGCGTACAAATAAGTACCAATTGAGCACCGGGATCAATGTAATTGACTTTTACACCCTCTTCCGAAATTGCTGGCCTTGAGCCAAAATTAGAAACTATCATCATCATCATCATCATCATCATCATCATAATTATTATTATTATTATTATAATTATTATTTGAGTTGAAGAAAAAGGACAATAAAAAGAACTGCATCCTGCAATCAATAAACGCATTTGCCTTATCCCGGGCAAAATCAAAATCACCCGTGTCCCCATTGCGCTGTCACAGCAAAATCCATACCTGGATTCAAATTACATTCAAGCATCCATCGCCAGGAGATGCAGCTTCTTTTGTTCTTGCATTTTTAAAAGCTGTTTTCTCTCTCTCCCTCTCTTTTTGTTTTTGTTTTTAAATCCACTTCTTCAAACACTCATACGTCGCCAATGACGTGAGCGACCATCATCATTATTATTTTTATTATTCCAGTAGTCTTGTACTTTTATTGTGCTCTCTTATGATAAGAAACAACACGATTCTCTGAGTCTTTCAGTACACATGTATTTTCCCCTCTCTGACGTATTCAAAGTATTTTATGCAATATCTCTGCAGTGTGTGGTGATGCTATCTTTTCTATGTTGTTTATATGCTTACGTCTTGAAGTTTCCATGCTTTGTCAGTACGTCCTCTATATCTTTAAGAGAGTTAATTTTGTTTTCTAACTTCACATTATAGTTATCTCTATTACCAAGATTTTGCATGGGAATATTTTCACCTTTTCTTTCAGAGCTATAAATACCATCCCTTAAAACCGATATCACGATTTGGAGCTCTTCTACTGTCATTCATAATATTATCAACATAATGTTTCCCTAATCTCCATATTTTTAGAATCCCCTAATTCCAGAATGTAGTCTGTATATTATTCTCTGTGATCTGCTAAGGTGTGTTTGTACTATCCCGTTCTATGTGGGTGTTGTATAATGGTGGTATTACTGCCAATTTGCAAGCTCAGTCATGTTTGTCTATGTTCTCTCTTCTGGCTAAGAATGAGCAACCAGAAATAATGTATGTGGTTGGTTTTTTTTTTCACACACCGTAAATATTCTGCAGTTACGTTTTTTCTCTATTTCATTACAAGATTTTGGTCTTTTTGGCGGACAAAGAAAATCACTTTTTGCTGCTATAAAAACACTTCAAACAATTACATTCAGTCAAATAAATACTTTTTAATACTTTTTACTTTTACTCGTTTCACTCATTAGACTGCTACCATGCTGGAGCACCGCCTTCAAGAATCTTTGGTCGAAAATGAGTCGACCTCAGTACTCCTTTTTTAAAGCCAGGTACTTATTTGATCGTTCAATTTTGCCGAACCGCTAAGTTACAGGGACGTAAACACATCAATACGAGTTGTCAAGCGGTGGCAGGGACAAACACACACACAGACAGACACACACAAACACAGACACACAAACACACACGCACACACATGACGGACTTCTTTCAGTTTTTGTCTACCAAATCCACTGAGAAGGCTCTAGTCGACCCGAGTCTATAGCAGAAGACACTTGGCCAAGGTGCAATGCCGTGGAGCTGAAGTCGAAACCATGATGTTGGAAAGCAAGCTTCTTACAACACAGTCACGCCCGCGTCTGTTATATCAAGAGTAAATAGACGTTCTTTTAAAACCAATAGTGTAAACTGCAAAATCTATCATCATCAGAAGAGGAATATTCCCAGGGATTGTTCACCTTTTCCCTCTCTCATTCGTTTTCTGTATTCCTTTTCGCTCTTGCATTAACATCTTTAATCAAAGTTTAAACGAGACGGTATACAATGGTTGTTGCTTGGCAATCAGCTATTTCTTGTTAATGTAAACCTATAAACTTTTTCCAGTAAATATTTTTGAATGGATATTTTTGTTGAGCTCTTTGCTTGGAGTTCTGCACTTCTCGACCAGTGCTGAATTTTCTCTTCATTTACTTATTTAATTTTGCTATTTACTAACCACATAAAGGTATTCGTTGTCAACGTTTAAACAAACTTTACAGATCCTTCCTTAATATCATTAAAATTGTTTTTAAATATTATAATACTGGGCTGGCAGAATCTTAAACACTCCAGGCAAAATACTTAGCGGCATTTCGTCCATCTTCACGTTCTGTGTTCGAACCCCATACAGGTCAACTTTACATTTTATTCTTTCGGGGTCGATAAAATAAGCACCAGTTCAGTAGAAGGGTCGATATAATCGACTGACCCCACTCCGAGATTGCTGGCTTTGTATATGTGTATATATAGATATCAAATTTTGGCACAAGGCTAGCAATTTCGGGGGGGGGGGCAAGTCGTCTACATCGACCCCAGGATTGAACTGGTACTTATTTTATCGACCCCAAAATGATGGAAGACAAAATCTTCTTCGGCGGAATATTTGCTTTTGTTTCCAAGTGTCTTTTGACTCACAATTTGAAAAACCAGATTTTAAAAATTTAGTGTTATATATTTTTTTGTAGCTACTTGTAACACTTTCGTTTTACCGGAATATTTTATATTAATTTCCTAGTTGAAAGAGTTTCAATCGTATCTCTCTCTCTCTTTCTATTAGCTTTTTGTGTAACATAAATCTAGTCATAATTTTCCTTCACCTTTAATCAGTTCAGAATATCATAAGAGACTTATATTTTGAACAAAGGCTACTCATACCTGCTACTATATTTATTTCATGTTATTTACTTCAGATTTTAGTATTAATCTAATTGAACTACAACATTTCTTCCTAAGCATTTCCTTCATTTACATATCTTGTATTCTGTCCAATTCATTAATTCATAAACAAGTTTATGTCTGCATTCGACCTAAATCTCTCAACTCTGTTTCTTCGTCTAACATTGTATAAATGATTTTTAATGATTTTCCTCCTTCAAAGTATGCCACGGTGTATTTTCTCTAAACTGAATTTATGTTAATATCCCTACTAAATCCGTGCACCTTACTCAATAGATTTGTCAATTCCACTCTGCTTTAAGCATTCGGGCCTTGAATGCTTCAAGTACAATAATTTCCACTTTTCCGCTCCAGTTAAAGCCATTGTGAAAAAAAAAAATTCATTAAAAATATCTACAGTACAAATTATAGTCATCCGTTCGACGGAAATGGTTGATTGCCAAGCTATAGTAAACGTATAATGTTTGATTTAGAATGTTGTTTAATGATATTAAGGCCAGATAGAAAAGGAATATAGAGGATGAGTAAGAGAGAGAGAGAGAGAAAGAGAGGGGGAGAGAGAAGAGGGAGGGAAAGAAAGAGAGGTAGAGAAAGAAAGAAATAAAGAAACAATTATTTGGAATATTCTACAAACAATGATCAGTTTTACAATCCCTTCTGTTTATATCTGTAGAAATGTTTCTATTTGCTCACGACATATTTAATTCGATGTATTTACTTGTAAATGCTGCTACTTTACTCATGGTAAATATTGCCAGAACCTGGAGCTGTGACGACAAGTTCAAAAGAGGAATCGGCGATGGAACCTTTACGCAGTCACTCGTCCTTACAACAAATAACAGCCAAACATCCCTCAAATCACTGTCTTAAAAGAATCGGATGGATGCATCGGATATTGAAATTCGACATACACTGACTTAAAATGGATGTGATGGCAATGACTAACCTGGGGTTAAACAACAACAACAACAACAACAGCAGCAGCAACAATAACAGCAACAACAGTAACTGTCAAAATTCTTCTGGTAATTAATCCATCGGACCATCTTCAGTTATGTCTTCGTTGATCAACAACTAATTTCGAAATTCAGTCTTTGTGGCATCTCTGTGTATTTGACAATGGAGTATTTAACACTTGTAATAGCTAAGCCTAATTCTAAGCAATATTCTGAAAGGATATTGAAGAAAGAAGACAGGAATCATAATGCAGGTTGCGTAACAGGCATGTCAAGATGCATTCGACATGGAGGAAGGAAAAACGGGAAGCTTCTGTATCACAGTAGAAGGTAGCGTCAGCTTACAGAACTGACGGATGAGCTAAAACAGCTGAAGAAAAGGCGGAGAGAAGCAAATGATTAAGAAAAAATAATTAAGAAAAAAAGCGTTAAGCCTGTGGAGCTCAGAAATATGGAAAGACTTGGTGTAGCTTCGTAGAGCAGGAATAAAATAAAGATAGAGAAAGAGAACATTTGTATATTAAAAAATACTTCTGGTTCCCAACTGATCTCGTTGGAAGACTGAAAAGAGGGAAGCTGATACATTTTAAGAAAGAGTGGCAGCAGTACATTGTGACCTCAAGAAAGACATTCCACAAGCTGACTGCCCTTTCTAGTTGCTAACGCCACATGTCCCTTTCAATATGACAGACTTCACTCTCAATGAAGTAACAGCTTGGATATGCACTGCTCCAGGATCATTTAGTATCATATATAAGATCCATAAAAAACTTCCCACTGCTACTGACGAGGCTAACAAAGATGGCAATCTAGGAGAAAACACAGGAATAAGCTCTGAATATTTGAGAATGGATGTTTTGGTATGGGAGAAAATAACTCAGCAAGACTTGACCACTTTCGAGACATCTCTTTGTTAGATGTCAAAGAAATCTTTTGGTCCTTTATTAGCAAAAGATTGACAACATATTTACTTTCCAATGAGTACATTGACATGAGTATCCAAAAAGAAGTCACACGATACTCTGGATGCGTTAAACATACATAAACAATCAACCAAAATATTAAGGAAACAAAGAACAGAATCATGTTCTCACTAGTATAGTTAGATTTTGACAAAGATTAACCACATGGGCCCTACCAGCTAATACCAAGTACTTCAGAGTACTATTAAGTACCAATGGCAGTAGTCAAGCTCATGATGTTGTTCAAAGATTCACAGATGAGGTTCACAGAAGCAATTTCACAACCACATGACAAACTTACAAAAGGTATTATGACAGTGCATAATATCTGGTCTTGTTTCTGGATGAAACCCTTCTATAGTCGAAAGATAATTCAGTACTTATTGCCTTACTCAAGCAAAGCATATAGACTTGGATGCGAAACGCTTGTGATCCTGAGATACCTGCTGAAGGTGTCACGATAAGCTTTGAAGTATATAATTGTACTCTATGGTAATGAGAGCAATTATTTGAGATAACTCTACATTGACGAGTAGAACATACAATTTCCTATAATTCAGACCACGTCGTGATCCCAGCAGACAAACTGGTTAAGGCGTTGACCCGGAAGATGGCAAGAAAGATGTCCTGAAGCAGTTGAAGGTTGAATAATGTTTCCAACATCGCAATGGCTTTAGTCGCGATCAGAAGAGCTTGTAACATCTTTAAGTAGCCCCTGTAGTTTCTGCAACGGACAGAGCATGTCTGTTGCTTATTTTAACTGAAAGAAATTTAACTGATATTTCTAGCAGAGTGACTGAATAACATAAAGCCTTCCTTGTAGGTTCTCTTGCATGCTGGTGAGTACAAGTGGAGAAGGCGGTCTGTGTTTGAGAACAGTTATCATTGATGGTGTGCTTCCCATTGTAAGCAGAAGGGTTTGATTTGAGAGAGATTTGGCTGCTATTTCTAGCACAATGTATAACCATTGTTTCTAGCGTGCTTCCATTTCTTATTCAAAGATCTTTGTCCATTTTCTTCGTTCTCAATCACTGTGTGTTTTGTTTATGTTGTTGATCTTAGAAAGATGGCAGACAGTTTGAAACAAACTGTTTTGTATAATGTTGTCGCTTTTGACAGATTCTTAATGGTTTAACGAAGTTCTCTTATCTGTGTTGCTCTTTGATCTCGAGTTCTTTTGTCATTGTTTAGCCACAAGTCTGCTCTGATTGAGCAGTCTATATTCAAAGACATTCCAGCCATGAACATTCCGTCATTTTGTGTATTTAGGACTACAATGTACAATGTCCAATTTGCTTTTTTGTTTTTTCCTTGGTGTTTAGACGTGAATCCGTGACCCGGCTTAACATTACAATCTAACCTTGCGGTGGCTGCAGCTGAGTCCACTTTGTTGATAGCATTAAGGACCATCTGTCACGGAAGCCCTGAAAATAGTCATACGCTTACCGTCCCCCTTCTCTGATTAAGTCATCAACACTGACAGGGTGAAATTTTAAGGAGATTCAGCTGCTATTTCCAGCATATTGAGGAACAACACACAGGAACTATTGTTGGCTCGCTGGTACATCTTTTACCATGTCGCTCGCTATATTTCTGTAGCAATTGTCTAACTTTCTTTTCTTTTATCTTATCGTTTCAGACTTCATTAATGATTGAGATATTTCTTTTATTTTCTATCTTCCCCGTCTACCACTGTGATTGGTGCATTTATGATCGTTATATCAAATGTTTGCATGTGTCTCCACGATGTCTACGATGGTCAAAACTCTATTCTGTTTCATTATTTTCGTCTTCTTTTTTAAATGTTATAGATGCATTATGTTATCGTTTTATCTTTAGGATGTCTTTCAGTGGCCTATAAGATCTTCAATCGATTTTAATACTTCAACAATTTCTACATTTAGATTATCATATAATTCAAAATTCTCATCTTTAAAACTTTCTACTCTTTATTTATGTTCTGGTTTTTCGTTTGTGTAGTTCTGTTTTGGCTTCAGACGGTCGATTATTCCATAGTAGTTCCATTTTGAATCTTATTCGATTCGTCATTAGTTTGTTTTATTTGAACTAAGTCTAATCTTTCTGTCTAGTTTTCTCAATGTTTAAAATCTTAATGTTTGTTTGATATCGTAAGTACGTATGTTCCCAAAATACTTATATTGTTGAGATTTTCGGTTACTTTCAGATCAGAATTATTTTTCCTGAGATTATGCACAAGCATATTGTGATAGTTACAGCTCCGGGAGAAGAGTAAACTTGTTAAATGTTTTTATAGTATAAAAATTTACTGAGTCCATATCTGATTTTCTGCTTTTCAAATGAGAACTATAATGTAATACCCGGCCCTGTATTTAGATGTGATTATCTTTTTATCGGTTACGTGTATATTCCTTTGCAGTGTTAGAAAAGTTTCCACTTCTGTTATACTTTACATTTAATGCATTGAATTCACATATTTCATTTCCCATTTGAATCATCAGCCGAATGAAACGGTTTGTGCAAGTACATATTTTGTTTTCGTTAAAATAAGTTTGTCTAATGTTGAATTGTTTTCAGTTTGTGTGTTTGCATGTGGTGATTAATCGATGATTAGTGCCACTGCAAGCAATATATAATTTATTTCATAAAAAATAAATCACTGATATTAATCATTTAATACCAGCAACTCATATTAGGCAATAATATTAAAATGAATTACTGTATTATTTACACAGTTATTCCAACGTTCTTAAAGGAGATTTCTCGCGGTAGTTTTTATTGTTTTCGAAACAATGAAGCACAGGGGTTAATTAAACAACTGCACTTCACCTGAGAAGTGCACAGTTGTATGCCTAAGCCATATATCATGATTATTATGATTTGAAGAATGACCAAAAGCAGAAACGGCGGCGGCGATGATGATGATGATGATGATGATGATGATACGTTGAACACTAAACTTAACTAATTTGACAGAAGAATATTATTCATCGATCTCTAAACCATTATTACACTATTGGCAATATTGAAATACCAATACCTGCTATTTATAAGGATTCCATCCGGGTTCAGATATTTGATACAGATCGTTCTTTTGATGTAAGCACAGTCATTCGATGTCGCTGATATATGCGGATACAATAAGAAGTTTAACTCTATAGACTTTCTCCTAGATAGAGATGACAGAATAACCTTTTCTGAAAAATATCTAAAGAGAAATATTCAAACATTCATTACTTTTAGTCTTAAAGATAACAAACGCGACAAACATAGGCATAGTTAATTTCCTGAGTGTCACCCAAAATTTAAATACTATCTTATACAAAGTATAAAAAAGACTAAGGTTAAAGCTCGCTTATATTGGTTTCAAATTTTGGCTCAAGACTAGCAATTTTGGGGGTAGGGGTGAGTCGATTGCATCAAACCCGGTACTTAACAGGTACTTATTTTATCAACCCCGAAAGGATTGAACGCAAAGTCGGACTCAGCGGAAATGGAAAAGATGGACGAAATGACGCTAACGAGTTAGCCCGGTCTGTTAACAATTCTGCCAGCTCGCCGCCTTAAAGCTCACTTATATTAACACAGCTTCATGCATACAACGTGTTGTAGTCAAAACTCAAGCCGACATTGTCTGTCGGCTTTTAAATAGGGCCTGAAGTTAAGAGATTTTTGATAAGGCAGTTCGTTCTTAGAATGACTCCTTGAAAGCGAACGAAGTTCAAATCAGGTGTATCCCTAAACTCAGACCCTTGATAAGGCGTCGAAACATCGTTTGGTTTACGTCTCTTAATTATTAAATGTGAAATCCAGCATAGCAAAATATTTTTGAAATTTAATCAGTACTTTGTCCTAGTGGTCATATATATAAGAAACTATTCAACAGATATATAGTTTTAGCTGCACTGCAAATATGAAGATTATATGTCTCATAAGCATATAATACATAATGTGCCTGATTGTTCATATAAAGACATATCCAATTAATGGGTCGGGTGAAAAGAGATTTTCATTAGTGAAGCAAAACTTAATACAACAAATCTGAAGTTTGCTCCCACGCAAAAAATTTTATACTGGTATGACCAAAAGGAAATTCAAAGAAATATTTCACAATCATACTTCGTCATTCAGGAACAAAGAAAATGAAATGCAGTGAAACTGCCTGCGTGGGTGCGGGAAATCATCCGAAAAGATCACTATAACAGCTATATGCTAAATCTTAGTATTTAGGAGAATACAGGTGAAGCTCCATTTAATTTG
>JAOPJW010000158.1:0-11894 GCA_027122535.1 Octopus maya | reverse complement strand
ACTCTGCCAAATTTAGATTGGAGCCTGGTGTTGCCATCCGGTTTCACCAGTCCTCAGTCAAATCGTCCAACCCATGCGAGCATGGAAAGAGGACGTTAAACGATGATAATGATGATGATGATGTTACTGATGTAAAATCTTAAGACGAAAAGGAAATAAATCAAATCCAGAAGGCAATATTTTAGAAGCTTTTCAAATCATTGCTCATAAGCAAACTTTACAAAACATTTTACCATGACATGCAACAAATATCTGTAGAATTTCAAAAGCAATGATTATGAGCAATTTATTAATGAACTAGTAAATGCAAATAGTATACAAGCAACACTGGGTAAATTATTTTGAAATAAATAATAATTTAAATAAAATAATTTTAACAAGTTTTAATAAACCAAATAAATAGCAATTGTTATGCATGTTTCCACAAATCACATTTTGTTTGTGACTATAATCTGCATCCACTATAATTTGTAATATTCATGAATATTACATCTGACAAAATGAACACATGAACAATGACTCACCGCAATATCCATGGATACTACAAATTACAGTGTAATCATCCTATGGATGCACATTATAGTCAAAAGCAACATGTGCTTTATGGAAACGTGCATAACAATGTATTAAAATATTTATAAAATTCCATCTTTGGATTAACAGGTGACCCCTTTTGGTCATGAATGACCATGGGACTGCATCTAGAAAGTTATCCTCCGAGGCACAAATCCAGGCAAAGTTGTTTATGGAAGACCAGCAGTCGCCCATGCATATCAGCCTCCCTTCTCCATGCCACCGATGTTATCCAAGGGAAAGGCAAAGGCCGATACAGCTTGGCACCAGTACGTAACAACTCATTTCTACAGCTGAGTGAACTGGTGCAACATGAAATGAAGTGTCTTGCTCAAGAATACAACACACAACCCAGTCCAGAAATCGAACTCACAATCTCACAATCATAAGCTCAACACTCTAACCACTAAGCCATAAATCTTGGATTATTATTATTATTATTACTATACTTATCCTACATTGTATTGGCACAATTCAGTACTATCCCATAAAATTGCTGTTGCATGTTGGAATTACTTCTCTGTAGACAGCATAACAACATAGGAACTTTTATGTGTGTACTCAAAAACATTTTCTATAAATGAACTTAAAGGAGATATATATATATTGTAAAAGGCAGTAGGGTATGATGTGAGGAAATTCAGTTGCTATTTTTAGCAGGGCCAACAAGTACATAGAAGCTCCCTTGTTATCTTATTCATATTTTTATGGAAGATTTTGTATCTGAGCTTTGACTCCATTTCCAGTGGCAATCTCTTCTCTTTTCATTTCCTTCTTCCTGTTGCTATCTTTATATAAACCCCTCCATACAGTCCCCTTCAATTTGCATTGCTTGCTCTCAACCATGTGTATCAATGTCCAGCTATGTGCGCCATCTTCTACAACTTGATCATATCACTTTGCGTTTCCTTCTTCCTATTGCTATCTTCATATATACCACTCCATACAGGTCCTTACAATTTACATTGCTTGCTCTCAACCATGTGTGTCATGTCCAGCTAAGTGTGCCATCTTCTTCATTTTAATCATTTCTACCTCATAAAATACTAGCCCACCTGTAATTTAGGTTAATTTAAGCTAACTTATCATAATCATAATCTTTTGTCTCTCATTAGATATGCACCCTCACTTTAATGTTTGCATTTTTCCCTCCCAGCTTTCTCTGTTCTCCCTCTGTCTCTTTATTTCTGTTATAGCTAAGAAAGGAGTAATCTTTCTGACCTTTCTTATTAGTGATGCACCCACCTCCACCACCTATATCAGAAATCTCTCCTTTGTACTGGAAATCATTTCTCTGTACCAAAAATCTCTCATGGCTTTACCCCCACCACCAGTACTGGAAGTCAGTCAACTGTACCAGAAGGCTCTCATAGCCCTCCTGTCTCATCCACATTCTGAATGCATCAAAAAGAGACTGCATTACTTACTTAGTCAATTAACAAACCTCCTATTTCCTCACTACTTATAACGAATTAACCAATTAGCTCTTTTATTTAATTACCTACCCTTTTATATTTGTATCAGTAGTGCTTATATTTACAATGCTTGTATTATATTTACCTCCAATAGAGGCAACAAATTTTTACATGAAAGAATGATGGTAGATTAATGTGAGAACAACTGATGTGATATATCTGTTATCAAATGCTCATTGAAGTTTTCTTTTCAGATGTTGAATACCATTCCACCCTCCGCCATTGTATGTTCTCTCACACATTCTTTTCCACTTCCTCAGAGTTACCACTTACAATGTAGGCACATTGAAAGGTAGGTCTGGCAGCACTGTTGAGATGCTTGAACAGAGGTGTGTTGATGTTTAGTGCATTCAAGACACAGGCAAGACACATAGGTATAAAATTTTCTGGGAAGATAACAGTGATGGGGTAGATGTGGGCATACTTCTTGCAGAGAAATGGGTGAATAAGGTAAGGTCATTGAGGTAGCCAGAGTGTGCGATAGAATATTTAAGCTTAAGCTAATTTTGCAGAGTGGTACAGCAATAATTATCCCTGCATGTGCCTACTAGGCAGGTCTGCTAAATGAACAAAAGGACCACTTTGATGATATTCTTCTGCAGGCTACCTCAAAGACAAATGACAATGACCTCATCTTTGTGGCAGGTGATTTCAATGGACATGCTGGGCAACAGCCACATATCTTCCATGGTGTACATGGGAGCCATAGAGTTGGTTCCTGAAAGGAAGAAGGAACAAGGCTACTGGAGTTCTATGATGCCAATGACCTAATGATCTGTAATACCAACTTCAAGAAGTCAGCCAGTCACTTGATAACCTATCAATTGAGTGACCACACTAGTCAGATTGATTACATTCTCATCAGAAAGCATGATATGTGGTTGCTCATAAATGCAAAGACCTTCCCTGGGGTAGAATGTACCCCTTGTCATAAATTAGTTATTAGTTGCTTTAGACTTCAGGCTAGAAGGATTCCAAGAAGCAGACCAATCTGGAAAAGAAGGATTTGGAATAAAAAGTCAGAAATTTAGGGACACCCTACTTGAGAAATTTAATGAGAAGGAGGAGGAGGAACTACATGGAGGGCAACTGGGAGTTCTTGAGGGATAGCTCACTGAGTGCCACAGACCAAATCTGTGGGTGGTGCAAAGTCCCAACCAGACATAAGGTGATGTGATGGTGGAATGAAGTTGTAGACAAGACCATTAAAGCGAAAAAACAGACTTGGAAGAACGGTGGTAGTAGAGATCTATATCTGGTAACTAGGAAGGAGGCTAGAAGACAGGTATACTTAGCCAAGGGAGAAGCAGAAAGGAGGAAGTTTGCCAATGTTCTATTACATGAGGATCAGAGTCTTGATGTGTTTCAGATAGCAAGACAGTGTGTTAGAGAAAGTCATGATGTAGTAGGAAAGAAATGTATTCGCCCAGATGATGGCTTACTTGCAGTTAGTGATTCTGCAAAGAAGGAGGCTTGGAAGTGCCCCTATGAAAGGTTGCTAAATGTAGAGAATGCATGGGAAAAGGAGAGCCTGCCTAACATGGGGCCAGCTATTTGAATCCACAGTAACTTAGTAAATAAAGCAATTAAAGACATGAAAACAGGGAAAGTCCCCAGCTCATCAGGTATTACTGCTGAGATGCTTAAAATATCTGGTGGGGTGGGATATGACCTAGTCACCCAGATAGTTAATCAGGTTGTCCAAGAGGGAGTCATAGCCAACATTATAGTCAACTGCTACAAGATGCCCTAAACAGAAATAATTACAAAGGTATCAGATTGTTGGACCAGGTGATGAAAGTTGTAGACAGTGTCATAGCACAATTAATTAGAAAGAGAGTTAGCAGAGATGAGATGCAGTTTGAATTTGTGCCAAGGAGAGACACCACTGATGCTAACTTGCTGGTGAGGCAACTGTAAGAGAAATACTTGATCAAAAATAAACCTCATTATCTGGCTTTTGTTGAAATGGAGAAAGCCTTTGACAGGGTCGCCCACTCCCTTATCTGGTGGGCAATGCAGAAACTAGGGACAGATGAGTGGTTAGTGACAGCTGTACAAGCCATGTACAAGGATGCTGTCAGTAGGGTGAGAGTTGCCAATGAGTATGGTAAGGAGGTTAGCATACAAATAGGAGTCCACTTGGGATTTGTTCTTAACCCCCTCTTGTTTATCTTGGTCCTCTAAGCTATAACCAAGGAATTTAAGACCGGCTGCCCTTGGGAGCTCTTCCACACCAATGACCTTGTTCTCTATTGCTGAATCACTTCCAGAACTAGAGAAGAAATTTCAGGGATGGAAGCACAGACTGGAACCAAAGGGCTTTAGTTAATTTAGCAAAAATCAAAGTATTGATAAGTAGGAAAACAGACAAATCACAGATCCATCCAGGGAGATGACCCTGTTTGATATGTAGAAAATATGTTGGAAGATGCACCCAGTGCAAGCTACAAGACACATAAGAGGTGTATAGATATCAGAGGAAGGTTAACAGAGAAAGTAGTCTTTACATGTGGCAGATGTGCAGGTACATTAAACACCAAGAAATGTACGAAAAATAGACTCCTTCAAATGTCAGCAGAGGTCTTTAGAAGTAGTAGACAGTTTCCGTTACTAAAGTGACCAGTAATGGACAAGGTTGTTCTGAAAGCATAGCTGCTAGAAAAAGAATAGGCTGGGTAAAGTTTAGAGAGAGTTACTACCTCTGTTAGTAACAAAGGGCCTCTCCCTCAGCGTGAAAGGCAGATTGTATGATACCTGAATAAAAAGAGCTATACTAGATAGCAGTGAGACATGGGCTGAGAGAAAAAAATGAAGCCAGTATGCTCCAATGGATGGGTAATGTCAGTGTGCATATATGACAGTGTAAGTAATTTGAGAGAAAAACTGGGTATGCAAGGCATCAGAAGTAGCATGCAAGAGAGAAGACTGCACTGGTATGCACATGAATGAAAACAGCTACATCAAGAGGTGCTGATCTCAAATTGTAGCAGGAATATGTGGAAGGAGTAGACCAAGGAAGACATGGGACAAAGTGGTGAGAAAGGATCTGAGACTCGCAGAGGGCATGGCAGGAAACCAAGGCTCCTGGCCGTTGGCTGTGCTTGAAAAGATATGTCAAGCTAAGTAAAAGTGTGGTTGTCCTTGCATACAGGCAAGCATTCCTAACCTTGCGGACTTGTGGGTGCTGGTGTCACATAAACACACCTGTGCCAGTGCTGAATAAAAGCACGCAGTACACTCTGTAAAGTGGTTGGTGTTAGGAAGGACATCCAGCTATAGAAACCATGCCAAAACAGACATGGAGCCTGGGTAGCTCTTCAGCTGGCCAGCTCCTGTCAAACTGTCCAACCTATACCAACATGGAAAACAGATATTAAATGAAAATGATGATGTTAAATGAAAATCACACACACATACACACAGCATAAAGGAAAAGGAAAATACCACAATAAGCACTCTATGCAATGAACCTGGCTAACAGAATGACCGTTAAAAAATATATTACTCAATGCGGGTTAGATATACCTTGTGACAGGTACAAACTGAATCCGAAGGTATTTGATAGGTTGATACAATAATTAAAGATAAAAGGTGACAGCATAAAGCAATGTGTATAAACACAAACTTGTTACCAACTCAAACATGCCTGAGGCACACCTGAACCCACAAGAGAGTCACTTACTGCATCTCACCATGGAGAAAATTTCTGACTGTTGACAAATGGGTGCAAATGCTCTGAATCAGCTAGCAGCACTACTTGACAAGACTATGGGATGCATGCATTTTGGAGTAGTTATCTTCCCTTCAGTCATAGAAACCAAACAAGGCGACGCCATGAGCTGACATGAGAGACCTTATCTCTCTTATGATATTCCTATCAACATTCAATGACTGGTAGCATTATTTGATGGTTCACCATAAATAAAATGCAGGGCAACAATGCTAAGCAGAGATATGTATAAATATAAACTTGTTACCAGCTCAAACATGCAGAGCCTGCAAGAAAGCCACTTATTGCGTCATGTCATGGAGAAAATTTCTCGCTGTTGTGTACCTCAAGTATGGTAGAGCTAGTAACAAGTTTGCATTTATACACATCACTGTTTAGTGCTATCACCCAAAATTTTATTCATGGTGACTTATAAATGGTTATTAGAATATAACATACCTTGTTTCCATGCAAATTATGCAAGAAGTTTTCAGAAGAATATGCTGACCACTTTAATGGGAATGAAGAAGTTCTCTTATCTTTGTCCTCACACAGCTGGCTACCATCCATCCTTTTATTCCATGAGAACTTATCTTTATCACTGGACTGACTTCCTTTTGCAAAAGATTTTATCTCCAAAGGTAGTAAAGGTTTATCTTGAGAAGAGAAATGTTCACAAGACATCTCCTTTTGTATAGAAGCAGTTTTGTCAAACTCATGTGAATGGAATTTATTTGTTTTTCTGTTTTTTTCATTAGCTCTAGTTTCATGACTTTTGCTTTTAAATCCAAATTGATCAGATAAAGAAGATTTTTTAGAATACTGATAAAATTTTTCATGGTAAGTAAAAGACTCCATAGACATTCCTGATATTTCCAAAGTTTCAGTAAGTTCTTCCATGGTCTTTTTCAGCAGTTTAACTTGATTGCTAACTTCTTCCTGTAAAGCAGCATTTTCAGTCAAAAGAGGATCCTTATGACCATCTTTTTCACGCTGTTTCTTGCGCATCAATTCATTTTGTTGTTTGCGAAGCATTGCTAGTTCATTCTGCAATATTTCAAGACGGCTGCTGCACAAAATCCTTTGTTTTATTATCTGCTCAATTTCATGTGGTAGAAAACAAGAATACTTTCTGTTGGAGTTGTTTGTAGAAGCATTCAAATTTTTAGATTTTAGGGCAAAAATTTCTTTTACATCCTGCACTTTCAGTGAACTGGCATTATTTTTGCCTTCAGTCGAACCATTACACTGTATAGCAGTTCTCTTTTGAAGTGGAGGAGATGGTGAATATTCATATTCAGAAGCAAATCTTTCATCCACAGGATGCAGTAACTTTGATCTTTTGGAGTGAAAATTGCATGGTTTACTTGGTGACCGACTGTGTCTAGATTTAGAATATCTTGAACCTCTGCCAGAAACAGATCTTGGCCTATCTCTTTTCAGAGAACATGGTGATCTTGAGTGGCTTCTTCTCGAAGAATAAGGTGTTCTAGATCTATCTCGTTTATTTTGATTTCGTGACTTTTTCCGTCTTGATTTTGAAGGTGTCAGTGATCTCTCTCGTGATTTATCTCGCCTCAAAGAACTAGGTGTTCGTGACCTACCCTGCCTTGAAGAAAGTGGACTATGTGACTTGTCTTCCTTTGATGAGCTAGAAACCTGAGACCTTTCACATCTTAATGTGTAAGACGTAGGCCTTGATGAACAGGGTGTAAGAGACCTATTTCGGCGTGATGTTGTAGGAGATCTATCTCTGTGAGATGGAGAAAGTAAATTCCATTGGGAAGACCTTTCATTATTAGACAGCCAGCTATCTGTTTTGGGTGAGTTATCCCTGCATAATGAAGAACCAGGTAATGATGAAGGAGTTGTGGCAGATGGTATAGAAGAATTTGATGTAGGAACAGTGGAGGGAGGTATAACTTTTAAGTTTGAATGTACAGGTGGACAAGGTATAGTGGTAGGAATAATAGACTTTGAAGTGTTGTAGCAAGTATTTCTTTCAAACATATTGCTAAAATTGTACTGTTGAGGGAAAAGGTTAGATGTCTGAGGCTGAGCAAAAAATGGTCCACATGGTGCTATTGCAGGTTGAGATGGAACATGAGTATAATTGGCAGGAGCAATAGGTGTTGGTAGGCCAGATGGTAACACAGAATGTACAGGTGGTCTACTATGAAGTACTGACAAGGGAGGGGGTGCTGGAGGAGGTAAGGGAGTTATTATGTTTGAGAAATTAGCAACAGGTGGTGGAACTGATGTATCAATAGGTGGGACAGTTGCAATGAAATTTTTGTTAAAAAGAATTTTATGGGATGCCTTTTCAGAAGACAGAATTTTGTTCTTTGCTCTTTTAAGACCACATTTATCTATTTCAGGAGACAGGCTATGCTTAAACTTGTTTGTTAATTGTTTATCTTTATCAGACCCCAACTGATCATTTATACCAGATACCTGTTTGGCACATTCTTGCATTCTTTTGCACATTTCTGTATCAAATCCAATTGACTTGAGTATATTTTTAATTGTTGAATCTTCTGTGCTTGATTTGTCCATAAAATTAGGGAGTTTTGTTTCAAAATTGTTTTTTATGGATGTTGCTTTTTGCCAAAATTGATTTTCTAACTTTTGCTCATTAAGAACTTGATGGATGGTATCCCACATGTCATGCTGAGGACTATTAGAGAAATCCTTGTGAGATTTGGTCTCAAAAATACTGCTAGTAGTGCAGTTCCTTGCTGACTTATTCTCTGAGCAGTTCTCTCCATGCAAGAAGGCACCTTCATCTGAGTCTTCATTCAAGTTACTTTCACCCAAAACAAATGAAGGAGTACTTTCAGTCACTCTATTTTTAGAAAGAAATGCTTTAGTAGATTTTATCAGATTCCTATTGTTATCAGCTCTTAGTTTACTCCAATCATTCTTACTTCGGCCTGACAAAGAGGGAAGTTTAGAAGAGTTGCAAGGCAGAAAAGAATCATTTCTTTGTTGCTCCAGATATTCCATAATACCATTGACAGTTTGGTTAGATGACAGAACCTCTTTCTGATGACTACTTTTCATATGTAATCCAAATTTCTCTTTAACTAGCTTTTTGAGTTGTTCTTCTATTTCAGGGTCACAGTTCTTCAACAACTTTTCAAGGAATTCTAAAGTTTTCTGCCTTTTTAGAGTATCATTTTTATCAACTTCTTTATTTTGTTTGAAAGACTTTGGCTGAGAAAAACTTATGTTTTCTACTGTGAAAGTGTCCATTCCAACAGAACTCATATTTTCATCATTTGCTTCTAAATAGTTTGACTTACCACTTAACTCATTTGATTCAGAATTTAATTTTTTATATTGAGAACTCGGAAAATTGCTGGATCGATGGCATTTATTGCTAAACATTCTAGCTCCCAAAGCAGCAGATCCTAAGGTTTCTTCCTAAAACAAAATAGATAAAAAAAAAAGTAATATAATTATCTGGTAAAAACTGGAAAACAATTTTTTAAAAACTATTTCTTCATATATCTTAGAAAACTTGCTGAAAATCTTTACAAAAGTGTAGGCTATGCTAAAATGTTCACACATCAAATCACAAATATACATATATTGTTGGTGACAACAGCTTTATCTCATATCTGAGAATTTATCTATATACTTATGTATATTTATCTATAACATATATAATATACAACATATCATCATCATTATCATTTAACATCTGTTGTCAATGCTGGCATGGGTTCGATGGTTTGATCAGGGCTGGTAAGCTGAGAGGCTGCTCCAGACTCCAGGCTGATTTGGTACGGTCTCTACAGCTAGATGCCAACCACTCAGAGTGTAATGGGGGCTTTTACATGTTAGGTGCGTGACATTAGTATCCGCCATGACTATGATTCCACTTGATTTGAAGGGTCTTCTTCTCAAGCATAGCACATTGCCAAAGGTCTCAGTCATTTATCATTGCCTCCGTGAGACCCAATGCTCGAAAGGTGTTTTTTACATACCTCTTACTTGGGACTGACATCAACCATGACTATAGTGACGTAGCTAGGGTATGGCGGGCTGGGCACTTGCTATGGGCACAGTTCTGAGTGGGGGCACAACTTTGAGTCATGAATGAGTAAAGTAACTTAATCTTGGCAAATTTTTCAGTCCATTCATGCAGGCACATGTACACTGTGGCAAATTTTGTTGAGATGTGGGTGGTCTCAAGAGTGTGGGCCAATGCATTGTTAGCCGCCACCACCACCACCACCAGCCCAGAAAACCACCCCACCACAATATTTGTTGTTTTGAATCAAGAAGTATGCAGTTAGACCATAGCGCCCTCCACCCCCACAAGTTAATATCCTTCTGCCTTCAAACCATAATAGGTGAACTTCCCCCTCTACCCTCGCTTGTCAAAGTATTCATTCCCTAGTTTTTTTCAATTGGTTACCAGCCAAGTAAGCCATTTGAGTTGTACAGCCCCTCACAAATTAGCCCACAACTTAGTCAGAAGTAGCTACTTCCCCTTAACATTTAAAGCACTTTAAGTATAGCTATTTGGCTGACAGTTGTCAACGTTCTCCGCAAACAATTGGAAGAGAAAGAAAGACAGAGCAAGGGAGAGGAGGGGAAGAGAAAAAGAGACAGAGTGAGGGAGAGGATGGAAAGAGAAAAGGAGACACTGAGGGAGAGAGAGGAAAGAATGAAAGATGTGAGGGAAAGGGAGAGACGGAGTGAGAAGAGGGGGGAAATGAGAAGTATATGAGCGAGAAGGTGAGGTGACTGGAGGAGAGGTAGATGTAAAGAGAGACAAAGGAAGGGAAAGAGAAGTGAGAAAAGGAGGAAGATATGAAAGGGGGGAGAGAGATAAGGAAAAGAGGGGGAGAGGGATAGGTGTAAAGAGAGAGAAACGAGGAAAGGGAGGAATATATGTGAGGAATATAGGAGAGAGGCAGAGGTAGGTATAAAAGAGAAAGGGGAAGCAGGAAACCGAAGATATGGAGGAAACCAAAAAAAAAAATAGTAACAAATTAATAAATCTAGACAGGTGCTGTAAAAGAGATAAAATGAAAAAACAGAAACAATAGTGAAAAGAAAAGGGTTTCATAATGAATTCTATTTTTCATATAGAATGTAAAACAAAGAGGTCACTGTAAGAAAAGTTGAATGAAAAACTATAGTGAGAGAGAAAAAGTTTCACCATAAATTCTCACCATGTGCCTTTTTCAAGGATGACTCAAGCTTGCATCAATGACTTTCATGTACTATATTAAACTTTTAGTGCAATATATTACTTTTTTATTGATATATAGTGGACCATTATGAAATAACAAGTACTACATGTTTTTGTCAGTTTTGGTAGACATTTTTGTTGATTAGGGAATCCCTCTTGGTTCTTTTAGGAGAACGAGAGCGCACATCATTCAACAAAACTGGAAGCACATATATGTATATATCCCGCGTGATGTACTGTTGCCTGTACCCCTGTTTCTCTCTTGCTCTCTCTCTCTCTCGCCCTCTCTCTCTGCCTCACTCTCTATGAATCAGTATTTCTCTCTCCCCCCCTGTCTCTCTTTGATTCGTACGTGACCCTACTCTATATAAATCAGTTTAATTTCCGACCTTACTCAAATCACCAACAAATCTCTCCGCTGACAGAATTACGACCAAACTCTCTTGGCACCCAGTACACCAGCCCTTCCACCCCCGCCACCTGTACCGGAAGTCCTTATCGTCTGTCATCCTTGGTTGTCTCCCGCGAACAGTCCTAGAGGCCTTTACCCGCCTGCCTGATCGACCTTGTAGCACATAAGGATTGGGGAGTGTATGCAGGTTGTAGGTATTGTTTAGTTTATGAATTCTGGCTGATACAAGCTTTTTTTTTCAGGTACACAAAACTGCTTTCCCCCTTCCCAGGCCACAGGCCCACACCCCCAGCACCCACACTGTCAGGATTGGCACTCTCAACGTCGGCACTCTGAAAGGTATGTCTGGTGAGATTGTTGAGATGCTTGAACGGAGACTGATTGATCTGGGCAGGGAACACTGAAAGGGTCGGGAGTGTGGGAATACTTCTAGCAGAGAAATGGGTTGATAAGGTAATCGAGGTAGTCAGAGTATGTGACAGAGTACTTAAGATTAGACTAGTGCTTCACCAT
>JAOPJW010000109.1:15209-32737 GCA_027122535.1 Octopus maya | reverse complement strand
GTTGCCTAGTGGTGGTTGGAGACAAACACATACACAAAGACACACACACACACACATACATACACATACACTCGCACACACGCGCGCGCATATACATACATACATACATACATACATACATACATGCATATATATATATATATATATGTACACACACATATATATATGTATTCACGACGGGCTTCTTTGGTCGCCTCGAGGATACACTAAAAGACACTTGCAGAAGGGACCACGCAGTGGGACTGAACCCAGAACCACGTGGTTAGGAAGCAAACTTCTTACCACATAGTCATGCCTAAGAACTTCTTAATCAGACATTTAATATTGAGAGTTGAGAAGGAGAGAAAAAGGAAAATATGATTGATGTAGATTAACTTTAGTCTAAGCTGAACTCCAAGCAGCCATGACTAACAACAGTTTACAGAAATTTAATTGCTGGTGACGAGGAAAATAATCGTTTTATTTCCGACAAAACTTCTGCATTGGTAAAACTTGTTATCAATTGAGAAGTCGATTTGTTTTACTGAGACTTTATTTACCATTCTATTTTATTTTTAACACGTGGCATTGTCTGTTTAACATCTATCAGTCCCACCTTTAAGCGACTTGACGAGTGTTTTATAGATAAGACTGTGTTCATAAATTGTTAAAATGGAGGTAGTTTAAGGTTATTGAAGAATAATCATTCTCACGAACAATTTGAATCTAGCAACTGAGCTAAAAGTGAACATAGAAGTGAAGTTTCTCATATGTGAGTGCGTGTGTGTCTCTCTCTCTATATATATATGTGTGTGTGTGTGTGTGTGTGTGTGTGTGTGTGTGTGTGTGTGTGTGTGTGTGTTTGTGTGTGTTTGTGTGTGTGCGTGTGTGTGCGTGTATGTGTATTTGTGAGTCCATAAATTATCATTACAATTCCAAACACCATCACATACACATATGTATTACATACATACTTCTATATATGTGTGAGTTAGACTTCTTGACTATCTTAATAATTCCAGCCGCTTTGAACGTTTATGAATTGGCATTAGAATAGCTTATGTAGTGAACATGGAAAATTCCAGCCTTGCTGTGTCAATGACTTATCCAATATATTGGAGATATTTTCATTTCTGTTTTAGATAACATGTCATTTCTATTCCCAAATTATTGTTTATATTACTCAATGGAGCTAAATATATGTTACTGCCATTCTTGCCATATATATATGCACGAATAAACCTCTTTCCTATTACCTTTCTGCTATCTTAATAATTTGTCATTCGTTTTCTTTGCCAAATAAATAAAGGTTTCCCAGATAAAAATGGTTTGGAGGAAAACTGCTTGCTTTATACTTACTGTGTTCTTTGATCTTTAAGTGAATATGTGAAATTATATCTTTATTCTCCAGATGCCGTCACTATGTCAACTGTAATATGTATGAAAACATTTTATGCTCTGCAAACATTTACACTTCAACATGGGAGAGATTTAGATTCGTGTCACTCCTCATTACATTTACTTTTACGCTGATCATAGATTTTCTTTCAAACCACATTTATCGAATTCCATACTATAAATGATTGATTTTTCTTCGAACTTTCTGCTGACCCTTTATAAATGAAGATTCTATGAACTTCTAAAAATCGATATTCCTTGTATACAACATTTTGAAACTCTGTAATATATATTTGCCATTTAGAATATTCATTCAGTAAGAATAAATATAATTTTCTGTATTATTTCCTGGAATTTATCCAAGCTCAAATAAACGCATTCTTGTTTCCAAACGCATTTCTTCTGAAAACAGAAGAAAAAAAAAAACACTAATTTTTTGTGGTAAATTATTTTCATTATCATTTGACTTCAACTTCAATATCACACACGAGATTTTTTTCCTAATTTCTGCAAGTATATCTCATCGTTTGAAACATAGAGTTTTGTATGACAAGACGTTTATCATTTCTATAGCTATCAAATTCAAGATGAATCATTCTAATAGTTTTGTATCACGTTTCAGAAAAGTCAAAGAAGAGTTTGCATAAATCTCATAAGCTATGTATTATATTTATGACACCTCTATTCCTAATAACACTTAGTCAAATGCATTTGAAATCTTCAAAGGATTATTAATAGACATTTTTTATTAGCGTCTTTTATTGATTAATAGTTGACATAAGGAAGGAAGTGCCATGATTTTACTTTGTAAAACCTTTTTAAAGGCAGCCATATTTCATGTATGCATTCACAAAATATAAAGTATAAACAGAAATGATGTCATCAATATAATTGTTTTTCCACATTCTTATGTAGGCAACAAAACAACAAATTATAGAAGCTGATTGTGAATGTTTGACGTTTAGAGGTTTCTCTCGAGGTTCATGTTGTAACTAAAAGTAGTGTCAAACGTAATTCAATGTCAGATTATTTTTATTTGGAAGGTAAATGTTGTGTTGAATGCATTTTGTGGAAAATTTTTTATAGGATTAAATTATAAATTCTATTGTCTTAAATCTATATGCTTTCAACAGATCATATTTTTACATTCATATATGTCTACATGAATGAATACGGATTGTTTTCTTTTTGTCTGTGAGAAATAACCAAGCTTTATTCAGAATAAGACATTCCGGAAATTCCTCAATCCTTAACAGTTTTTACATGTCATTCGTCCAAACAAACAAACAAACAAACAAACAAACAAGCAAACAAACAATCTAACAAACAATCTAACAAACAAACGGGCAAACAAACAAAGTATCTTCTATAATTTATAACAAAAGCGTATAATATTCATGTTTTCTTATTAAATTTAGCAGAGAACAGAAATGACAAAACAATATCAAGCGACAAATTTGATCAAGTTAATAAAATATAATTCCTTTCTGCATAAATCAACATTCAAATGAAACCAATCGATCGAACCAATTCAGAGCAGAATATTTTTATCGTATTTAGCTTTTAATTTAAAATTTACCTGAAGCGACTTAGCTTTGTTCGTTTGTGACAATGTTACATTAGTAATATTATTTCTACTCTAATAATGCTGTTCTTAAGACTCCTGCTTCAATACACAAGATTGTACCCACTAAGAATATACATATATTACCTAACTAATGACTGCTTCTTTCTCGGCCAGCAAATACACACAAAATATCACATGGTAGAGGTCTAGTAAAATATTTTTTCATTCACCATGGCGGAATACCAATAAAGAGAAACAAATGGGTCACAGGATTGTTACGACAGTCATAAATACAAAGTGAGGAAGAGTTTATAGACAGAGGGAAGCTATTTTTGAATACACGCATTCACATATCAGTAAAGTCATGGAGCGAGGCATCAAAAAGAAATTGCTAACGTTCCTCACACAACTCCTACAGCACTGTAACTGGGTTTTGAAGCTGCTTCACCAATCAGATGTCAGCGTGATATACCTTGACTTTCCAAAGGTATTTGATAAGGAAGATCACGGCATGATATATCATAAGTTATGAGACCTTGGCATTGCTGGTAAAACTGGGGGAGTCGCTACATGACTTCCTTAAACGCGGAAATCAGACAGTTGCAGCGAATGGTGAGAACTGTTCTGGGACCATTACTGTCCATAATAGTCTTCTTAGACATGCCCACGGTTACTCAGACATCCACTGCCATTACCCGATGATACAAAATTATCACAGGCAGTGAAAATTGATGATGAGGTGGCAGGCTTAAAGCGGGACCTGAATTCGATATACAAGTGGGCCAAAATAAACAACATGCAGTTTAATACTGAAAAATTTCAAACACTGCACTATTAACTCATTAACGCACTACAACCTGCATATATAGGACCCTAAGGCACTACGATTCCAGTGTTGCAATGAAAGACTTGGAGGTCAGTATATGCAATAACACATCATTTTATATGCACATTACCAAGACGGCAGCAAAGTTCAGACAGGTGGCATGATAGATACTGAGGTCCTTCAAGACAAGAGACGAAGAAACTATGTTGACCCTGTGGAGAACTTTTGTTCTCAGTCGCCTGGACTACTGCTCCCTGTTATGGTCACTACATAGTGCCAAACTAACAGCTGAGCTTGAGGAAATTCAAAAACGATAGAAACAGTGCTATGGATAAGCTGTAGGAAGAGGCTGAGAAAACTGCAACTTTACTCTCTGGAACATATGGAAAATTCTAGAAAGGCTAGTACCTAATTTCGACATAGAGTGTTTTACTGGCTGCCATTGTATTGTACCAAAGAAAACATCCACTCAATCTAAATTCAAGACCAAGTACTGTAATAGTCTAGGGCGCAAAGGCCCACAGCTTTTCAATGTCCTGCCACAAAAATGAGAGAATTCTGTATAAGGTGGAAGTAGGTATCTTCAAAAGGAACTAGACATCCTATTCTGTAAAATATTGGATGAACCAACAGCCCGACATGTGGTATAGACGTGGGCAGCGGAATCAAACTCCGTTTTACATCAAATGGGCCAAGAACTGGGACAAAGGCACATGTGGGAATAATGATGCTAAATACCCCAGATTGAAGAAATCAGAAAGACCACCGTGATGCTCCACCATGACCGCAGCCGCATAGCTGAAATGAGTAAAAGAGTAAAGTGTAACAAACCTCCTATTTCCTCACTACACAAATTAACCAATTAGCCTTTTTATTTAATTACTTACCCTTTTATATTTGTATCAATAATGCTTATATTAACAATACTTGTATTACACTCACCTCCAACAGAGGCAACAAATTTTTACAAGAATGAATGATGGTAGATTAATGTGAGAAGAACTGATATATGTACGTCTGTTATCAAACACTCATTGAAACCTTCTTTTCAGGTGCTGAATGCCATCTCTCTTTGCATGTTCTCTCCCACATCCCTCTCCACTTCTTCAAACTTTGCACTGTCAATGTAGGCACATTAAAAGGTAGGTCTGGCAAGATTGTTGAAATGCTTGAACAGAAGCGTGTTAATGTTTGTTGCATTCACGGAGCTAGATTTGCTGAGTAATACAGCAACAATTATCTCGGCCTATGCCGCTCAGGCAAGTCTGTCAAATGAACAAAAGGACCACTTTTATGATATTCTTCTGCAGGCTACCTCAAAGAAAAATGACAATGACTACATCTTCGTGGTTGGTGGTTTCAAGGGACATGTTGGGTAACAGCCTGGCATCTTCCACATGGAGTACATGGGGGCCATGGAGTTGGTTCCTAAAACAGAGAGGGAACAAGGCTACTGGAGTTCTGTGATGCGAATAACCTAATGATCTGCAACACCAACTTCAGGAAGTCAACCAGATTGATTACATTCTCACCAGAAAGCATGATACATGGCTGATCATAAATGCAAAAACCTTCTCTGGTGAAAAATGTACTGCCTAACATAGATTAGTTATTAGTGATGTTAGACTTAAGGCTAGGATTCCAAGAAGCAGACCAATCTGGGAAAGAAGGATTTGGAAGTTTAAGGATCCTCTAAATGATCAGAAATTTAGGGACACTCTAAGAAATTCAACAAGGAAGAGGAACTACATATTTGTAACATGAGGGCAACTAGGAGTTCCTACGAGACAACTTGCTGAGTTCTACAGACCAAATCTGTGGCTGGTGCAAAGTCCCAACCAGACCTAGAGTGATGTGGTGGAATGATGTTGTAGACAAGGTCATTATAGCAAAGAAGCAGTGAAGGACTGGAAGAATGATGGTAGCAAAGATCTGTATCTGGTAGCTAGGAAGGAGGCCAGAAGATAGGTATAGTTAGTCTGGGGAGATGCAGAAAGGGGGAATGTTCTACGACATTAGGACCAGAGGCTTGAAGTGTTTTGGATTGCAAGAGAGTGTATGAGAGAAAATTGTGAAGTGGTAGGAGAGAAATGTGTCCGCATGGATGATGGCTCACTTGCAGTTAGTGATTCTACAAGGAGGAGGCTTGGAAGTGTCACAATAAAAGGTTGCTAAATGTAGAGAATGCATGGGAGAAGGAAAGCCTGTCTAATGTGGACCCAACAGGTGGGCTGGCTATCTGAATTAACAGTAGCTTAGTGGATAAAGCAATAAAGGATATGAAAACAAGGAAAGCCTTTGGCCCATCAGGTGTCACTGCTGAGATGCTTAAAATATCTGGTGGAGTAGAATATGACCTGGTCACCCATATAGTTAATCAGGTTGTCTCTGACACAATCTCTTGCAATCCAAAACATTTCAAGCCTCTGGTCCACATGTTACAGAACATTGGCAGACTTCCCCCTTTCTGCATCTCCCCTGGCTAAGTATACCTGTTTTCTAGCCTCCTTCCTAGCTACCCAATGAATGGTGTAGCAGTATTATAGTCAGTTGCTACAAAGGCAAGGGTGATGCCATAGACAGATCAAATTATTAGACCAGATGATGAAAGTTGCAGAAGGGTCATAGTTCAATTAATTAGGAAGAGAGTTAGTATTGATGAGATGCAGTTTGGATTTGTGCCAGGGAGAAGTACCATCAATACTATCTTCCTGGTGAAGCAATTGCAGGAGAAATGCTTGACCAAAAATAAACCACTGTATCTGGCTTTTGTTGACATGGAGAAAGCCTTAGGGTCTGCTGCTCCCTTATCTACTGGGCACATAGCTAGGGACAGGTGAGTGGCTAGTGAGAGCGGTACAAGCAATGTACAAGGGATGCTGTCAGTAAAGTGAGAAACACCAATAAGTATAGCAAGGAGTTTAGTGTACAAGTAGGAGGCCACCAGGGATTGGTTATTAGCCCCGCTACTTGTTTATTTTGGTCTTCCAAGCTATAACTGAAGAATTTAAGACTGGCTACCCTTGAGAGCTCCTATATGCTGATGACCTTGTTCTTATTGCTGAATCACTATCAGAACTAGAGAAGAAATTTCAGGTGTGGAAGCACGGACTGGAATCAAAGGGTTTTACAGTTAATTTAGCAAAGACCAAAGTATTGATAAGAAAACAGACAAATTGCAGATATCTTCAGAGAGGTGGTTCTACTCAATATGCAGAAAAGGTATCAGCAGAAACTCCATAAGGTGCACCCAGTGCAAGCTAACAGAGAAAGTAGTTTTTACATGTGGCAAATGTGCAGGTTCATTAAACACCAACTAATACATGTATAGAAAATGGACACCAAAATAATGATGATTATGACAATAATGATAACAACACTTGAGGACAACAACAATGATGACGATAACTGACAAATACAGTGACTGATGGCAGTGGTGATTGACAGTAACAGTGGCTGATGGCAATGGCGACTGATGATGATGAGATGAAAATGATGACAATGACAATGATGATGGCGAAATGATAACAATGCCAAAAATGATAGATGGATTTCTACCTTGTAGAAGACATCAGGAACAAACTGTTTACTGGAAGATTCTTTCACATAGCCCAGCTCTGGTGCATCTTTAGTCGGAATCAGACAGTTATCTCGAACTAACGCCATGCATTGGTTGGAAACTTGGTAACCTTCAAAGTGAACTTGGTTTTTACTGTCACCTGTCACCACAACAGTGACACACTTGGAACCAAACTTGCCTTCAGCAGAATATTGGCAAGGATTAGGGTATTTGTTTTGAAACTCAGCAGCCATGATGCATTCTTCTGCACTCAAATAATGTGAATCCTGAACAAAGAAACATGGTTGAACAGTTGGTGTTAGTTGAGTAACAGACAATCAATGATGGAAATACTTGCTTCAGCAAACCTATTAATGACTTACAGAAACAAACCTGATATAAAAATAAAACAACAAAAAAAAAAAGGTACAGATGATGTGTGAATCCTATAACTAACATCTTAACTGGAAACATAAACTGAAGACTTTCCCTCCATGTATATAGTATCTACAACAACCAAGAGGGATATATTTGTCTCTGTGTAATGCTCATGGGAACATTTGAACTCAGCAAGTTAACAATGCAACAGTCAATGATACAGTCCTCACACTGTTTTCAGTAGAGGAATATGTCCATCTGTGATCCTACTTACAGGTAATGAAATTGGCTTTAGTGAGCATTAAATGGTTTGTCTAAGGACATCCTCTAGGTTGGCCTGCAAGTAAAGTTACGTGGTATTTTTTCCATATAGAATCATATTTTCTTCTATGTTAATGGTAGTAGGATTATAACTGGCCAAAACAACAGCATATTGTCAGCCAAATATAAAAATCAAACGTTGGAATATTATCAAAAAGTAAAAGCTACAAATAACAGCATGCTATTCATGTTATCTTACAATTTAATACTGAGTTGAAAAAAAAAAACCTTTGGGTGAAAAAAATTGAAGGCTACCTGTGAGACACAAACCTACAGACATTCTACTATTATACTAAAACAACCCCTCAAATGCTCTCCATCCATTTTATAAGCTTTGTTCTTACCGTGACAGCATATAGAATATTGGTTTTAAAAAAATCCCTTTGAAACGAAAAAAGTCAAAGGCTGCCAGAGAGACTACCAAAGCAACCTTTCAAATTTTCTCTCAATTTTAGAAGCTTTTTTTCTTACCAACAAGAATTGCATGTTGTTTTACATCATAAGAATCTAGAAACTTTGAGATATATGAAATAAATAATTTCTTTTAATGGTGGAAATTGAAGTAGATAAAGTTATAAGTAATAGCATGTAGAATATTGGGTTTAGAAAAACCTTTTGGAAGGAAAAAGTCACAGGCTGCCATTGGGACTCAAACCCACATCTTAAACATGATAAATGTTTAACCATTATACCAAAGCAACATTTCAAATTTACTATATCTATTTCAGAAGCACTGTTCTTACCAGCAAGAATTTTTCCATCCAATATTCTATTATTTTTAGTTTTAACTATTTAGAGTTCCACTGTTAAAAAGGAAGAAAATTTATTTCTTAATTTCATATCTTCCAAACTTTCTAGATCCTTATGATATGAACAGCATCAATAGTGTAATGTAATACCAACAGTCCAAACCAGCTCACTATCCATAAAAAATGAGTATACTACAAATTAAACATCAGGACCACTTTTAAATGATGACTGTGTCACTGAATCAATCCGGGTTCTCTTTATTTATCAACTTTAAAAGCAGACTCAAAAGAGGTTTGAATTCAAAACAATTATTGCAAGCAGGATTTGAATCCAGAATGAAAAGTAGGGTAACTAAATACCACAAAGCTTTCAGTCCTGACATTCTTCCAATTCTGCCATCTTTCTAATAATGGTTACTAGCAGAGGTACTAGACTACAAATTTCAGAGAAGGACACAATCAGTTAAATCAAATCCAGTGCTCAAGTACCAGTCAAGTACTGGAGTCAATGAGATCAACTAGACCGCTCCCACAAATTTTCAGGCCATATGTCAATAGTAGAAAGGATTATTATTATTATTCTTTCTAATTTTGGCACATACCAGCAATTCTTTAAGGAGAGTAGCATTAGTCAATACCATCAACTCTAGTACTTCCCTGGGGCTTTATTTTATCGACCCTGAAAAGATGAAAATCAAAGTTAACTTCATTGTGATTTGAACTCATAACATGACACTAAGTATTTTGACAATATGCTAACAACTTTGCTAGTTCACCACCTTAATATTGGTTTCAAATTTTGGCACAAGGCTAGCAAGTTCATGGATGGGAGCAAGTCAATTACATCAACCCCAATGCTCAACTGGTACTTATTTTATTAACCCCAAAGGATGAAAGGCAAAGTCATGCTCAGTGGAATTTGAACTCAGAATATAAAGACACATGAAATGCTGCAAAGCATTTTACCTGGCGTGCTAATGATTCTGCCAACTCATCATCTTAACAACAATAACAACAACGGTTTGTTTCTAATAGAGGTACAAAGCTAGAGATGTTAAGGAGTTATCTGATTAAACCAACCCCAGTACTTAACTGATACTTTCTATTATCAACTCAAGTTGGATGAAAGTTAACCTCAGCAAAATTTGAACTCAGAAAATAAAGTACTAGAACATATACTGCTGTCACTACACAGCCATCAAACCTTTTGTCTTTATGCAATGGATTTTAAAATTGTACCTGATTGCCTCTATAATGCTTCACAGTTGCTTTCTTCAAGTCCTCAGCCATAAGATCAGTGAAAATCCAACCAACTGGATGAATTCCCATCTTTTCAGCTATACTCTTCACCAATTCATCATTCTCATCCTTCATTATTTGAATACGGTTTTTAGAACTTTCCTGTAAATAGAAAGGAGGAGACAGATGATGGTTACACTAACATCAGGTGATGCCAAAAAAAACCTTACCTTGGACACCTCACCACCACCATAGATACTTATAACATCTAAAACACAACTACTGAATCAAACAGTGGCAAAGAATATGATTAATATATAGAGAGAGATACATTGGTGATGAAAGATAGAAAGAGGAAGAGTCATCAAAGCAAATTATATTTTTTTTATTACTATTGCTGGATAACCTTTTCTCTGGGATGCAGATTTTGAATATCAAATTCGTTTTTCTCAAGGATGCACCATTCCAGAGCTCTTCTGGGCTAAACACACATACACAGCCACATACGCTCGCATTTATATAGTAGATATATATAATTTATGCATATGTGCATGTCCTTGTCTTGACATCACATGATGGTTGTTAAGACATGTCACTTGTTCCTAAACTTTCATATAAAATATGCCTGACCATAGGAAAATATTACCTTACTTGGAAACAAAAAAGCTGATGACAGGAAGAGCATCCAGCCATAGAAAATCTGCCTCAATGAATTCCATCTAATCCATGCAAGTACAGAAAAGTAAACATTAACCCTCAGCATTCAGATTACTCTATCAAACACAATGTTTATTTATTCAAATTTGGAATTTTCAGCAGTCACTAGCAAATATGCAATGTGTGAATTAGAATTGTGAAAATTCTATACTTGTATAGTGTACAAGAAAAACCCTCTTATGTTGGTGCCATGATAAAGAATACCCAGTATACTCAGTAATGTGTTTGGTGAGGAAAGAGCATTTAGCCATAGAAACCAAGCCAAAAATGTATATAAGAGAGATGGTCCTCTGATCTATCTACAATTCACAGTGGCATGCAATAAGAACTCAGACCATGTGAACCCAACAAACCCATGCCAGGATGAAAAGCAGACATAAAGTGATGATCATCATTATCATTTTATAAGGTCTACTTTTCCATGCTTACATGGAATGAACGGAACTTGTTGAGACAGATTCTTTACAACCTGATGCCCTTCCTGCATCAACCCTTATCTGTTTCCTAATGAGGTAATATTTCCCCAAGGCTAAACACATTTTCACAGAAAATTTGAAACAAAGGACACCACTTGTAAGGCAGTGACATTCATTTACAACTATCACATAATGTCAAAACAAGGAGACAGTAACACACACACAACTAGCTTCATTCAATTTCTAAGAACCAAATCCTCTCACAAGGCTTTGGTCAACCCAAGGATATAGCAGAAGACCCTTACCCAAGTGCTATGCAGTAAGACTGAACCAGAAACCAAATAATTAAGAAGTAAATTTCTTAACCACACAGCCATGCCTGATATATGAAAATGAAAAAGAAGCTGCTACTTTACCTGAGGTGGTTCATAGATGGCAAATATTGTTGCCTTAATCCCTAAAGGCACGTCTTTATGAACCTCATATTTTCCATAGAGTATTCCAAGCCGCTGTCTACCTGTACTGCGCCAATAGTTCAAGAAGCGCTCAGCTATTTTAGGATTTTCAAACATTATGTTATCAACATGCCGGTATATCTGTTATAACAAAAATACAACACAACTTATAATATACAGGTCAGCTCCAGTGATGGTGTATCATATCAACAGGTAAAGTAAAAATAGAAAATTAATCAAACAAATTCTTTCTGAAGAAAAACTAGGACAATCAAATTTGCTCTAGAAAATGTAAGTAAGCCAAGCCAACAAGAGGCTCTACACAAACGTTTGAGCTGCTGGAAATAGCAGCCAAACCTCACTCAAATTACAACTCCTGTTGTCAATTATGGAAGTGTACATTGTATCGTTTAGTCTTAGATATAATTTCTGAATAAAAGAGATGGTAATCAAGGTTAGAATGTTTTTGCTCATAAGTCTACTTGATCAGTGTTAAAAAATTACTGAGCTGAAACAACTGGAATATTTTCTTCATATTCTGACAGAAAACAAAATAATCTCACTTCACCAACAATGACTTAACTGCAATTAAAGAAAGAGTATAAGAGAATTAACCCAACAAATGTTACACAAACAAACCTAAAGACCTTGTCTTCACCATCACAAGTAGAAGCTAAAAGAAAAAAAAAAAAAAACAATGAGTTTAAAAATGAAGTAACACATCCAATAAAACTAAGACTTACTTGTCTGTTTAATGTGACAGCATTTGGTTGACATTTCGTACAGATACCATGTGGCCATGGCGGGTGTTCTGTACAGCCATCTTTGATTTTGCATGTGATGTCTTCCAAGTTGGCAAATTTACCTCTGAAAATGTGAAGTTTATATTAAGGAAAAAAGAATTAACATTTGATTACTAAGTAACCTTAAGAGCAATATCCATTCTTTCCATATTTCCATCATTCATTGCACCCCAGCACTCTACACCATCAATACACACACACCACAGTGAATGCCTGACTTGTTTAACAATCATTCGACCAACAATAATATCCTAACACAGGGGTCAGCAATTTTCTTATATCATTGACCCTTTTATGGTATCATTGATAACTTATTGACTCCCATCATGCAAATATCTCAAATACAGTTAAAATGCATAATTAATTAATTTCTTGATTTGAAAACAATAATTCCTTCATTCTTTTGAGTCATTATCGCTTTTTAAATAAGAAATATTTAAAGAAATTTAATCAAAATACTTCGCAAGATTCATAAGGATCAATAAAGATCATATTAAAATCTTTATCTATATGACAATGTATGTATATCACTGAAAAGTCAGAGGATGCAGAAGCTGTCTTGGGATCCCTTTATAGCCAAGGTGCATTAAAAATACAATATACCTCAGAGCTAGACAAAAATGCATTTTGCTGTTTTTGCAGCTTGTCTACGTTATGCAGTGTATAGAAACAGTGAATAAACAATTCACTGGTTATGCAAAGAGGCCATCAGGCTGAAAAAAAATTCAAATTATGCAATAGAAGCAGCTTTAGATTAAAATCTTTATTTAACATCCTTAATGTGTGTATATCATTGAAAAGTAAGAGGCTGCAGTCATATTATATTGATATAGTCAGAATATTTAATATGTGTTTATCCTTAAGTTACTTTTCCAGATTTAGTTTGCTAATAGTTAAGCACCCTTAATACTTAAAATCGTTCCAGGTATTTATTGACTTCTTGGATAGCTGCATGGGCCTTGAAGGGTCAATTCTGACCAATTTTCCAACCTCTGCTCTAACACAAACATTCAGATTGCTACTGCCTTAACACCACAGGGTATTGACAAATTTTTTTCAGACACCTGAGAAATTGTACTTCTAGAAAATTTATTTTGTGGAGCTATTTAGAGGAGCTAAGCACATACTTGTGAACTTTAAATTGACTGAAAGTAAGATGCTTGTTTCAGTCTTTTCTGTACTGTGAGCACTTTTTGCATATTTTGATATAAATTACATGACATTTTTCAGACATAACACAATGCATACTTTAGCATCACCTTAGACAATACCTTCAAATTTTTTTTACGCAAATTTTCTAATGCAAAGGCAGCATGCAGTAGTCCTTCAAGAAATTTTTCTTTACGTGAAAAAAAAATTGGGTGGGGGGATGAAAATGCATTCAAAGGAAATAAGTTCTTGAGTTCAAAACAAGAAAGAAGACGGCCTAAGCCTGAAAAAAATAGTTGTTGATTTGAAAATTTTTGGAGTCTACAGTGGAATATATGCTAAAGAACAACTATAACCAAAAGAGGAAGGAAAAAAGTCACTTGGGAAGAGAACTCAAAGATGAATGAAAATGACTGTGCCCTATGTACTAGCAGCTGGAGAAAAGGTAACAGCAAGAAGGTGAAGGAGAAATGTGAAATACATGTAAATATATGAGCAGTTCAAAGAACATTGAAAGAAATTGGATCCAAGTATGGAAAGGCCAAGAGGAAAATTTGTATCTGCAAAAAACATAAGGCAAGGTTAGAATCTGCAAAATTATGGTTAACTACTTCTGTTGATTTTACCAAAGTAATCTTTACTGACAAGAAGTGATTTATGTTTGATGAACCTGATGGCTGGTGCTCTTGGTCAAGGAAAGGTGAACCAGTGGTGTTGAACAAAAGACAGATGTGGAGTGAGAGGCTAGAAAGAAGGCAGAACAGTATGAGTCACATCCAGCTGTTGCAAATGAGAGCCTTGTCCATATTAAAGAGAAGGAAGATAATTTGTATCTTCCAACAATTGTTTTTAACATGTAAATGCTGTAGTTACAGCATTCACCAAGGAGTGTAATGACTAAGACATGCTAAAACTAAGACAGCCTCTCTTCCATAGAACTACATCCCATTCGTTTTAAACTCACCAACCCATCCAAACTACTCAACCTCTCTTCTATAGAACATCACCTTTATCACCTACAACTTTATCCTCCAACAATTGTTTTTAACATGTGAATGCTGTAGTTACAGCATTCACATGTTAAAAACAATCAAGAAATGGATACAAGACATGAAAATAAGTCTACTTGAATGGCCAGCAAGAAATTCAGATTCGAACATAATTAAGAATATGTGGGAAATGTTGACACAGCTTGTGTATGATGAACCAGAAGTGACAGGTAAGGCAGAATTATGGAAACAGGTTTTAGGAGCCAGCAAAAGACTGATAGAAACAAAAGGTGATGTTATAATGAAAATGTTTGTCTGGTACAGCAAATGAATAATGCAAGTTATCATAAGTGTGTGTGTCGTATGTATGATTCTAATAAAATTTTCATAAAACACAACTTAAATGTTTACATATGCGCTCAGAGAGTGCAATCACAACAGCAATATTATGCACATGTCAACATTGTTTTACTCTAAAAGTGTGTTTATCACTAAGTGTCTCAGGTATTCAAAAATGTGTCAACCCCCACTGTAGCCATGGGTATAGTTAAAATGTTCAGTCAACCTTCTTTCCCCTTAATTTCTCCTTAATTGTGGAAAATTAATATTTGCTTTCAACATTAATGTGGCAAGGTTGAGCATTATATTAAGAGATTCTTAAACTATAAAATTTTTAATTAATGAAATATGCATTAATGAAGAGTTCTACTCCAGTCACATGACATTACACTTCTTTCATCTGTGCAGCATTGAAAGTTTACTTTTTTTGACACGTCTAATTATCTTTACAGATTATCTAGAAACAGCCATAGCAATATGCAATCCTCACAGGAAATGTTTAAAAAACAAATAAAAGAAACCATCAACAGTGTGCCTTTTGATTTTAGTAGTAAATCTTTAAAAGAAAACAGGAGGTAGTTAGTCAGAGGAATAATATAGAGGAAGGACAAAGGACAGAGAGAGGAGAAAAAATCCTTCAACAATATTGTTGAATTCTAAAATTTTTATATATGAGTCAACATTGATTGTAATCTTACAGATTATTAAAATATTTTCAATGTCACTGTCTCAGTTCTTCTAAAACACCAAATATAAAGGGACATTTTGACCATCACTTTAAGACTTCTGCCACTCATCCACAATGGAACAACAATAAATTATAATAATAATAATAATAATAATAATAATAATGGTTTCAAATTTTGGCACAAGGCCAGTAATTTTAGGGGGAAGGGGTTAGTCAATTACATGGATCCCAGTATTTAACTGGTAACTTTATTTTATTGACTCTCAAAAGATGATGGGCAAAATTGACTCCAGTGGAATTTGAACTCAGAATGTAAAGGGCTGGAACAAATACTGCCATGCATTTTTGCCAATTCAGACAGCTCACCCCTTAATAATAATTACATTAATACCTTTCAGGCCTTCAATAACAAATTTACATATTCACAGGGATAACAAAGAAAGCTAACACAGTGAACAGATTATAGATTTTAACTGAAATATGAAAGATAAGATGTTAACATTAACAATTTCTCTCATATGTCACATTCTCAACACATAACAAAAACATCAACCTGTAAATAAGCAACAAGGTAGAATGAAGGGAAAGATATTACTTACTTATCTACTCCACCAGTCAACTTACGCAGATAGGAGTGGAAGGAGAAGAACTTTATTGGAGGTTTACAAGATTTCATCACTTCCTCATCGTAAGGCTGAGAACAGAAATGGAAAAGTATGAAAGAACTGATAGATGAACCAAGGGGTGTAATGACTAAGACATGCTAAAACTAAGACAGCCTCTCTTCCAAAGAACTACATCCCATTCGTTTCAAACTCACCAAACCATCCAAACTGCTCAACCTTTCTTCTATAGAACATCACCTTTATCACCTACAACAATAACACCAGCATCACCCAGCTATCCTTGTTGTCTATTCACATTATTCATGCAGTTGCTGTTTAATCACAGGTCAACCCTGAGTAAATAGAACTATGATGAAAGACATGACCATCCCCTCTTTTTCCAGTGTGTAGGGAATCCAGGACCACGTTATCCAGCATGTCTTTTTTAAAATGGCAGAAAAATTTGGTTACTATTTCTAGCAATTCAAGCAATCATATTAAGGCTCCCTAGCTCCATAGGGTTGATATTTAACCCTTTAGCATTCAGATAACTCTGTCAAATGTAATGCTTATTTATTCATATTGTTTTGACTCAATCATGCATAATCTCACAGCTGCAAGATTTCAATGAAACAGTTGCTTAATTGCAGAATGACATTGTAGGGTAGGTGTGAGAGACCAGATCAGTCCTGTTTTCATGTAAAACAGGCAGAACATTTGAGCTGTGTATGCCGAGTTTAAATACTAATTGGTTAACTTAGTTCTTAAAGTGTAAAGCAGACAAGAAAAGTCTTCCCTGCATCCACTGCCAACAGTTAGATGAATAATAAACAAGTACAGTAGCATCAGTTCTATTGTAAGACCACCATAAAATAAATACCAAACCAATGTTAAAAATAAATCAAAACTAGATCAATTAACAAGCCCAACACAAGTCTTAATATAAGCGACACAACAAATGATACAAACTAATTTCTCAAACTGGTAGACACAAACTCATTAAAGATGAATGTAGTTAATTAAGAGTACTGACAATTCAGTGCATAGACAATTCAGCACATAGACAATTTGGTGCATGTAATATAAGTAATTTATTATTAGATTAAATTGGTGTTGGTTGTATATCTAAAACACATGCAACCTACAAACATAGCAGTCATAGAATAGATTGACTATACATAAACAAAAAGCATACATGTACATAAAACAAACACCAGCAAAAAAAAACATAAACATAGACACAAACACCTGTATGAAATGATAACTACACCTTTAAATAAAATTTAACTAGCTAACTACTGATTCAAAGAATATAATTTAGCATATTTAATTCTTTCTGTATATTTTAAGA